>MU217358.1:1219014-1231126 GCA_018584345.1 Thuja plicata | reverse complement strand
TATATATATATATATATATATATGAAGAGCTTTTTGTAAAGCGAGACAAAGAAGTGATGAGATGATATGAAGCAGATGAAATGCATGGATGCATTGTGATGTAAGAAAAATGCGAGCTACAACTGGAACTATCTAAGTATAGTTGATGCTTGTAATGTTCACTGCTGAGAACTGATTATAATTGAACTATTTCTGATTGTAAGAGCAGTGTGCTCAGTATACCTTTAACAGGGTTTTCTATTCCCCTAACAAGGAAATGTACTAATATAATATTCAGCTCCTAACATGGACACTATACTTATAGTGTGTATTTGTGGGTACCATCCTCACTGGGGTTTTCCCTTGGCCAGGGTTTCCTTGACAATAATTCATGGTATTATGAGTTATGTGTTATGTGCTTATGTTATTATCATTTCAATAATTATATGGTTAAGTTGGAATTTATTAAGTTCATGTTTAAAGTGTTGTAATATTGATTCACCCCCCTCTCAGTATTACTTAATCCTAACACATTGATGAGACATGCAATCATCATTCCTAATAGACCAAATAAGGAAACAACTAGACCAAATACTCAAATATGAGATCGAGGTTGGGGACTTCCTAAGAGGCTCGGGTTTTTACCCTAGGAGCAAAACATTGGCGATTTGGTCACTTGCCCTCACAACACAAAAACCAAAGATATTGGATATTCAAGATCAGAGGCAAGGAAATAAGCTTATCTGGAATATCCCTAATGTGAGCAATGTGGAAATTGTAGACTTGTTGACTAATGTGTCAATCCTGAATAGAGCCAAAGAAGAGGATTTGGAGAAGAGGGCTGCAGGGATGTACAATAGCCTCATTAGAGTATCTAAAGAATATTAGGGGAAACTTATGCTAAATGCAAAGCTAGAGGAAAAAATTACTGACCTTAATGGAAAATTAGCTAACATGCCTGCTGCCAGTGAAAGAGTGGATCTTGCTATGGGAACTATTAGTGATTTTACACCTTCTGCATTAGATGTTTCTATTCCCATGGAGGTAAATGAAAAATTGATTGAGTATGCTGAGAGGATAGAGGAATTGGAAGAGGAGAATAATACTTTGGGGGTCAAAGTATTAATAGAAATCTTATAGCATAGGGTTGACATTCTGAAGGACAAATTGAGCATTGTTCAGAGTTTTCAAGTGTCCCTGCAATCTGCTGAAGGAAAGTGTGTAGAAGCCATGACATTTTTGAATCTCATTCTTACATGGTGGGAAGACAAGAATGTGTCAATGGAAAAGTTGGATGCAATCTTGGTATACAGGCCTGATCTACCTAACAATATCTTTGACACCAAGAATATGGTAGGGACAGTAAATACATTATTTATTTTATTTGCAAGGAAGAACCAGATAATAAAAGGGAAACTGAAGATTTTTTTAGAATCTTACAATGCTTATTTACCTAGAATCTATGATAAGGAGGGAAATTTGAAGGACATCCCCACATAGATAGGGGATTTTTATTTGATTGTAGAAAATGTTGAAACCCTATTGAATTTGACCAATGATATTGATGTACCTGGGTTTAATGAAGTGGTAGAAAATTTATTAAGGGTTGACGTAGATTTGGTTAAGTTCATTTTAGATGCAAGGGTCATCACTGATGCTCAATGGAATGAGGTTGTTGTTTCTATTAGATCTTTTGAGTGGCCAACATATAGGGATTTCTCCAGGTGGGAGATAGAGATGAACACGAAGAAGGAAGTTTGAAGCAGTGGGAAATTCACCATTTTTGTCTTTTTGTAGTTGGTTTCTTACTTGGCACTTGAGCTTGTTTACAGGGAGAGAAATTATCTGAATAGGTAGCTTGATTTTTCCATCAAAAGATGCGGGTATTCTATATAAATCAAAGAAATTATATATGATTACCTACAGAAAAAGTGTCAGATGTCATTTTGATGAAGCCAACTTCCTGCATAGCAGGAATTTAAAGATATGAAGAAGTCTTCTTGGGTTTTATTTGTTAAGAATTATAAATGTAATTTTTCCCTAAGTGATCTCAAGCTTGATGCAATCCTTACTATATAAAAGGGTTTCCATGATCACTTAGAAAAGGCTGAGAAATTTTGTCCAAGTTTCCAATAGACTTATTTCATACTCAGTTAGGTTTAAATAGTATAGTTGAATTTTGTATACAATTGACAAAGAAAATATATGTTTTAGTATCAGAGTTTAGTCTTATTTCTGTGAATAGACTATTGTATGAAGATGATTATTATGAAAAATCAATGAAATATAATCATGATTGGTGCTCTCTGTTAATGGGGGTTTGTGACTGAGTCCGCCAACAGAAGTAAGTTTTCCACCAGGTACCGGGGTATCAACCAACTTCGCCTGTAAAGGTTATCTGGAGAAATGAGATTCTCTGGGCCTTCAAGCACGTGAGAGTCGGGTCTTGACGGTGTGGGAGATTAGTTGGGAATGTGACTGTTTTGTTCGGGGGGATAGCTGGTTATCTCGGCTCATCTTCTCTGGAGGTTTAGGTAAGCGGGGTTTCCTGCAAGCATTCATTAACTTAACCAAATAAACTTCAAAAGATAGGACAGGGTTAGAAGTATTCCATCTACCTATAGTTGTGCAAATACATTCAAAACATCAAACTGAGCTCTAACATGCTACACTAAAATATTGAATGCATACAGAACCATCAGTTTATACATATTCAATAGTGAGAGAAAAGGAGGTCATTAATCTACTTGAAATATCAGAGCAAGGGACATCAGGAACATACGACACAAGAGAACGTTAACCAAGAGATCAGAATGCTAACAACATCATTGCTAGAAATCTTCCTTCTTTATTAATAGGTTTTTCAGCGAGTACTAGTGAATATAATGGTGGCTCCAAGAGAGCATCTGTCTACTAAGAACTTCTAAGGACTAAGGAGCATTGAGCTCTGCAACTACTAGAAATGAAATAATCAAAGCGCAACAACTATGGACTGCAAAATAATCAATTTTGCCGACCCTTGAAATGAGGTCAGACCTATTATTTATACACATGCTTTGCCCTAAAATTAACCTAACTTAACTTTACACTCAACCATAAAATACAATATCCGATGGCCGGTACTACCTACACAATGCTACAACAACCTCGAGAAGCACAGAGGTCTGACATGTCAGAAGAATGAGACAAGAAAGGTAGTATGGAAGAATCAGCCTCGAGAAGAGAGCAAGAAGGAATAAGGGAAGAAATTCGATCCCCCGAGGATTGAGGCTACATGCCTCATTAATGAAAAAGTGGCCCACTATCTTCGATGCACCAGGTGTTATGTTGGAGTGGCACCTTGGGAAGACCATCTGTCAGAATCATGCCTCGATCTGATGTGCCTTACTGGGGTTACCTACTTCTTGACACCCTTATTAACTGATTGATAATGACCGGTCAGCTCTAGGAAACCTAGACGCGGGTCATCAAAAGAATGCAAAACTGTGGATCTGGAACTCTGGGATCTGGGAGCTTATGCTCTGAAAGAATAATAAATACAAAATATGCATCCCATCGGTGAACACCTCTGAAATCCAGAGGACTTTATTGCCCCTTATTATTTTTGAATGCATCTAAAACTTGGCTTACGCCTTCCTCATCAATATTCCTGATGTTGTCCCATCGGCTGTGGACAACCTCCAACTTCTCTTCGAATTCTCCAGCCCCATTCTGGGATTCATCTACCATCTTTACAACATCATGCGTCTGGATCATCATCTTGGATAACCTTGATAACCTGCCCCTGTCAAAATCTCCGGCAACCGGATACAAGGACTCCATTCACTCATCAAATTTGCTGAGGACATAGTCCTCCGGGGTGCATGTCTCGGTGGTGAAGGGATCGACTTGCGACACCCCTACCACAAATGCCTGGAATAGGCCGAAGGGATATTGGGCTACAGTCACCTGCTCTTTTAGGGTCTTAACCAGTTCCTTACATACCTCTATTTTGAGGCCAAGTATGGAGTACTGGGTCTGAAGAAAATTATATGATTCTTCTCCCAAAATCCCCGCTTCTGTGACGGTTTCTTCTCTGATGTTGAAAAATTCCTCCAACCTGGCCTTCCATTCTTCATACTTCTCCAAATCCTGCTCCCATACAATAGTGGAGTCATGTGCCCGGGTGAGGAGCATGTTGATCTGGTAAAGATCTGGGAGGGACACCACTAGAAATTGTCTTATGGCGGCTATCTGCTTGGTGATCCACCCATCCACAACCTGTACCTTTTTCTTCATGGCCCTTAGAGAATCCATGTCACCCTGTGTGAGTGATAATCTAAAGGAAGAAGCTTCCGGGCGGACCTCGGCCAAGGGCTGCGTTAGTTCCACCAGAAGTGCGAGGATATTTGCAATGGTTTTTGTTTCCTCCTTTAGCTTTTGGCCATGCTTAATGTATCGGGCCTCTACTACTTTGGTCGCCTCTCTTAGTAGGTCCAATTCACCCTGCTTATCTCTTTTCCCCAGTGCCACCTCTGTAATGGTGTAATCTTCAAGCCTCGCAGCCACTGCGTCTGCATCTAGTGGAGGTGTTATGATTGTCACAACTGTACTTCCTGTTGGTCCAGTCCAGAGGGTATGGACCATCTGAACCATCTTAGGCTTCTGGGCCTCTGCATTTTGGGCCATCATCTCAGCCAAGGAGAGCGGAACACCTATTTTTACCGTCGGGGCCTTTCTCTTTCTTGACTCTACCAACCATTGGGGCGGCTGGGGTGGCTTCATTGTTAGGACCTAGGCATTTGAATTCCCTTCAAAGTTTGGCGGTGTATTCCCAGAATTAGCATTGTCATCGGGTTCTTTCTCTCTTTCTTGTTCCTGTTCCCTCTCTTGCTCTCTGGAAGCCTCCGTGTTTTCTTCCATATTGGCATCTTCTTTTGTGGTATCTGGGGTTTCTTCTTTATCAGCATCCCCATCACCTATATTCTCAGGGTTGTCCCCGTCCTTCTCAGCATCAGTTGATTCAACATTTATATCTTGACTTCCCTGTCATTCTGTTGTTGTTGTTCTTCGACATCATCTGCTTCCTTTGCTGGAACATCTTCCTCCACTGGAACATCTTGTGGAGGTGGGTGAGGTCTCTGGCCAAAATTTAACAATGCAGCCACCTTTACTACCTCACCGAATATACTCTGGGGCAGCTGGTCTTTCAGAGTAACCGAAGGTGTTTGGAGCGTGATGATTGGAGGTACGGTTGATCCCATGGGTCTAGTTTCTCCAACCATCGATTGATCACCTGCTGTTGGCCTTGAATCATCTTCAACCTCTTGGACCGGTATTTTCTCCAGCTCGAGCTCCTTTTGCATTTCCTCCTAGACTTCCTTCTCTATGGCATCCTCTTGCTTTGGGATTTCCTTTTCAGCGGGGACCTCCTCTTGGTCTTGAGCATAAATCTCATCCACTACATGATATATATCTTCATGCAAGTTCATGATTTTGTCGGCCCCGAAGACGTCGTCAAACTCATCGTGTGGGGGAGAAATATCTGAAATGTCCTCAAGTTTGGGGGAATCCAAACTGAGATCAACCAGGGGGATGTCTGGCATACCTGGGCTAGCGGCTGCGCTTGGAGTGGGGGCACCTTCTACTTCTTTTTCCTTAGTAATGGGGCCCCGGTATCTAAAACACTTGTAGACTCTGCCTCAGCTAGAGTTTGCCTACTCATCATTGCGGCCAAAGATGAGGATCCTGCCGGGTGAGCAGATACTATCGGAGTTGCGAGGAGGCCCTGTGAAATTTGTGCGCTAATTTGCTAGCTTGCTAGTATCGCAGACTCCATTCGTTTTTGTAGTTGTGCCATTATGGGGGTCAGACCCAAAGGAGTTACCTTTGATAGGGTGTCTTATTTTTCTTTCCCCTTTCTTGTGCTGGGTCCGATGACAACAGTGGGCCTTCAAACAATTGGTCCCTTCTGGGTGCTCTTGAGACACACCCGGGCAAAATAATTATGACTGGCCTCTACAATAGGGTGGCATACTCCCTCGATTGTCAAATCTTCTGGGGTGGCCCAATCCACCGGAGGGAGATCCATGTTGTTTAACCCCTTTCCTTTATATGATGGGTCTTCCAGCGGGCCGTCATCTGAGAAACCCTTCGGGAAACCCCAAAGGTCAAGCAACTTCATCAGTCCTTTGGACATCTGCGAATGTTGGCGGGCCCAAAGGTCATAACTGTCTTGGCAATCTACCTAAAAACCTTCAATATATGCTACATGTGGCGGGGATGCCCAGGGAAGCGCCAAAGCTATCTTTCTGTATGAATCAAAACCTTTTTTGGTGTGGTTAAATTTGACCAACCCCAGACTCCTTAACTCACTATCCACCTCTTTTGTTGCAGCCAGACTGCAAGTATAATTCCCACAAGAGATTGGGAATGGAACATTGGTGACCTTCTTCACCATGAAGAGGGTGTGTAGCTCCAAAATCTGCCGACAAAACTCCAAAAGAATGATTCTATCCCCGCAATACTGGGGGAGAAGATAGGGTTTCTCGGAGAAGTCGGTCACTCAAATATATGTATGCTACTTAAATTGAATAAAATACTTCCCGTAGGTGCTTACCAGGTTCATCGCCTCTTGTGATAACCGGTACCCGAAATCCTAAGTAAGTGTCAAAATGTTTTGGTAAATGAAGGTATCATTTACCCTACAAAAATTTGGGAAACTAAGTCCCCACTGGATCTGGGGATAATGATCCCACGATGTCAATTGTCCTGGCCCGTTCCCGAGAACGCTCGTTGTTTGTAAACCTAGAGAAGACAGTCTTTGTTGGGCCAATTCCCAAAGAACATATGATGTCATGTAGAACTTAGAACTCTGGACGACGCCCTTCAACTGCGTGTCCACGTGATTGGCTATAATGACCGCCCAATTGAAATTTTGGTTGTGGGTGGTGATGCAGTAAAGAAAGTAATACATCTATGCTAAAAAATACCGGGCATGGGATTGTCCAAAGATCCGGCATAGAAAAAAATTTGAATGTATTCGGGTATTTCTAGGAAATGAGAGAAGCCTCTTCAAATTCCTGTAATGACTTGGCCCAGTTGATGATGTCGGACCCCTTAAATTTTGGAATCCCCAGCCTTGAGGCAAAATTTGTTGCGTACAGGTTGACAATTGTTGCTGGATATTGTAACGGTCGGGGATTGGCAAGAAGAATAGTCCAGGTAGGTTCATTGTAGAGTGTTTCCAGCTGAAGTATCAATTTTAGTGATTGCACCGAGCAAGAAAAGTTTGTAGCCTTAATAATTCCAGAGGCGGCCAAGTGAGTAGCCATACTATCTCCATCGGCCTTCAGTTTGTATATGGCCTGAATTAAGCCCTACATTTTTACCCAAAGTCTGGGCTCTGTGTCTGTTATTTCTTGTACTTTAGAGTCCACCTTGGACCCCACGAGAACACCTTCCTTCAGGTATTTGGAGGTCAGTGGTAGTTGGCCAGCATCTTTTCAGCCTTTGTCTTTGTGGCTGCCCGAGTGGAGCTAGTAGGCAGCTCTGGGCTATTAGGAGGAGTGATCACATCAGACATCTTGATCACACAATCTGCAACCTGCAAGACCGGAGAATCGTCAGTACATGGTACAATAATAACTTTATAGACTCTAGGGAAATAATCACCATTTCTCAACTATCCAAAAATGTGTTAGCATATATCAAGATCTCGGAGCATTAAGATAAACATGAGTCAGATTCTGGTAAACACCCGAGAACTCTGGGGTATTGGACTAAGTGACAAAGATGGAATGAAGACCCAGGGGCCTCTCAGCACCCGGAGTCCGAAAGAACTAGCCGTTGTTGACGTGACTGGCAAGAAGCCATACTTGGCTGACATAGGTCGTCACGTGGCCACGTGACAGGCGGCGTAATGGTATTAATGGCGACAAGTGGGCTGACACAAGGGAAATAAATGCTAGATGGGACAAGATTTGAATGCCCACTCATGGGAAATTAATCCCGCCATTAAGATGACATGAAAGAGGAGAGAGAAAGCCACCATGGTTCAAATCAGCGAGGTGCCGAGTTTGAACCGTGGTGACTCCTGCTTGATGAGCTTGACAGAGTGGTTCAAAACATGATGGAGTGCGGCAAGCTTGACAAAACAAAAGAACATACAAGAAATATATACACTAGAATACAGAGAGTCAAGGAATTTCGAGGGCCAAAGCACAGCTCGCAGAACAATGACATATACACAAAATTTACAGAGTATTTACACAAATATACATGGTGTACATAATATACAGAGACCTCTAAAAGCTATTCTACCACAATGTCCAGAATATACATTAAATTACAAATCACAGATGGTGGACAACCCTATGGCAGAGCCAACCCACCGACGAGAGGCAACCAAGAAGAAAAATGCAAAGGCAGAAACGAGAACACACGAAAGCAAAAACAAAACAAAAATGAGCACAAGCACAACAGAAGCAAAAGACAGAAAACCAAAGAAGGAGAAGCCAAAAACCTGCCTAGAATGCGAAGAAGGTAGGGAAGACGAGCACGGGGAGCACTATGCAACAAGTTCACCTTCGAACAATCATGAGAAAGTACCATGAAACAATGTTCAATTAGCCACTAAGCACAGGGAGCAATTCATTGTTTAATCACCTTAATCACCTTAGAATTTCTCTGAGCGCTCTAAGTGTTTTAATCATGGTAACTGTGAAAATGACAGGTAACTCCAATTTATACCCTTAGGGTAAAACACATTACATTCTTTCCTCAAAATCAGGAATAGGAAAACCTTCAGACTCCGGGCCTGGGGATTCCATGCAGTCATACCTCCTTGCAAAAAGAAGACATGATGGCAAAGAATCCCGGAGTCCAGAATCCGACCGACTCAAACAACCAAAACTTTGGGACTGGGTCCTAGAGACAGAGAGGACAAAAAGCAGAACAAAACAACCCCTGTGGAAGCAAAGGCTCGGAGGGAGACAAAGAAAACAAGAAAAGAAAAGGCAGAAGTGAAAGAAAAAAGGGGGGACCCAACATTTTGCACACAAAATGTAGGGACGGGTATTTAGGGCATAAAAAATGGCAACTATCTGGGATGGATGCCTTAGCGCATTCGAGAACCTCAAAATCTCTGGTTAGCAAAACCAGAATAAATCATTACTTGGAGCATCATACTTGCAAAGTGCGAGGTGTCTTAGAGAATCTAGCCCATCGATGATTCAATCCTTGGTCTTTCATCAGTTGTGAAGTGTGTGCTTTTGAAAGAACCAAGCCGATGACCTCTGGGAGAAGCAGAGAAGAGGCACTGAGTAAATCAAACCAAAGTCATCATATCTTGCACATTTCCCCCGGATACCAAAATTTTTCCATTCTTCAGTTCTTTCTTTTCTTTTCTTTCAGATGGGAAGGCGGTACTCCTTTCACCATTAACATTAAGCTTAGCTAGTTTCAATGGTGGTACTTCTTTCACCTTACCATCCGCTTTAAATTATCAAATAGGAGAGAAAATTCCAAACCCTAGATATTTTAATAATTTTTAGGCTTAGTCAACGAACCAGTACAACCGATCTTCCCTCTGTATGTCTGATTACTTATTTCTTTAGATTTTTAATTTAACTAATTTTCAAACTTCTGGGAGACGAATCCGATGAAGATTACCCATAGTCTTTTACCAAACTTACAAAATAACTCCGGAGCACGAACCAATTCCACCATGCTAACAATAGATTTAAAAATTCACCAAAATGGCAAAAGGTACCGTTACAGGGACTAGATGTTATGCAAAGCATACTGGTCTACAAAAAGGGAGAGAAAAACACTAGGAACCCAGAAAAGAAAAAAACAAAAAAAACGAAAAGAGAATGAAAACAAAAGAAAGAAGGGGCGATCCTGGAGGACGGCCCACAACTATTTACAAGGCACTCCGAAAGAATGTCAGGAAAGATATTTACAAGCAGGAACTTTACATAAATAAAACTCTGGGCAAAACTTACCTCATTCAAAATAGTGTTTGAGAAACTGTCCATTGATAGGCAATGGAACAACTTCTCCAGTCATAGTGCTGAGGCGATAAGTATTTTCCCCACAGATCTCAGATATCAGGTATGGTCCAAGCCAGAGCCATTGAAACTTAGTGCGCTTTCCCTTCTTTTCCCGGGCCTTGTCCCATAAGAGAACCAAGTCTGAAATCTGAAAGGCCTTATATTGGGCTCTTCTGTCAAACCATCATTTTAATACTACTTGGTGATGCGCAAAGTGTCCAAGGGTTGCATCTCTTTGTTCCTCCATCTGCACCAGGTTCAAAATTCAAACTTCCACAATATTGTCCCGGTTGTTGAATTCTTGCATGAACTGTAAAACCAAGATCTGTAAGTTGATGGGGAATACTGGATTCTGGCCATAAACCAGATGGAATGGGGAAGTCCCCAGGGCTACCTTTATTTTGATGCAATCCACCCAGAGAGAAAATCTAAGCTTTTAGTGCTAGTCCCGGGGGTTTTGTTCCAACAGATGTTTGATTACCTCAAGTAGATTTTTGTTAGTTGACTCAGCAACACCATTCCCCTAGGGGTAATAGTTGCTAGAGAAATTCAAGGTAACCTTTCTATTGTAGGTCCATTCGAGTAGTTGTGCCGAAGAAAACATCGGACCATTGTCACATACTATAGAAAAGGGCATTCCAAATCTTGTGACGATGTTTTCTTCCAGGAATTTTATAACTACGTCTACCATATTGTTTTTACAAGGGATTGCTTTAGACCACCGGGTGCAATAATTAGTAGCAGTCAAAATGTACCGGTGGTTGGCAGATGAGTTGGGGTTGATTTCCCTAATAAAGTCAAACACCCATTGGACAAAGGGTCTAGCTTCGAATACCGGTTGCAAAGGCATGGCCGTGTTTTGTTCATGATGTGCCTCTATTTGGCAAGTATGGCATCTCCTAACGTGGGTGTAGACATCTTTGAAGATATAGGGCCAATAATATCCAGTGCAAAGAATCTAATGGGTAGTGGCGTCAGCTGATCCATGCCCAGTTCCAAACTGCCTGTGAAATTCTTCGATCATTTTTGCAACTTGAATCCTGTCTATGCACCAAAGATATACCCCTTCATAATTCCTGCGGAAGAGCGTTCCATTTTTTATCATGATGTGCACACTTTTCAACTGCAGGGCATGATGTTTTTTTGGGGGTAGCCCTTCCGAATACCTTTTGTTCAACAATAAGTATACCAGGTTAGTATACCATAGATCTTGAGTGATGGACTCCACCATGTAAGTCTGGCATTCAATGTTGGGAGTTCCTTTTTCCATCGCTTTACATAGTCCCTGGCCTCGGACTATCTTCATGGGTTGCATTTATAAATCATACTCTTGGAGGATGGCCATCCATTTCCCCCATCGTTCACCCAATTCACTCTGCATCAGCAGAGACTTCACAACCTGGTCTGGGATGATAACATGTACCTTACTCTGGAGAATGTAATGCCAGAATTTCTTCACGGTGTGAATGGGAGTAAAGGCCTTCTTTTCCAAAGGTGAGTGGACTTTGATGTTCTTAAAGGCGGAGCTCATGAAAGTAATTTGTCATTCTTCCCCTTTGACTTTTTGAGTCAAAACTGCCGCTGCAGAATGCGACAAAGCAAAGGAGTAGATATGAAAGGGGAGGGAATAGTCTGGACTAGCCAAGACTGGTGCCTCCTTAATCATTCATTTAATCTGGGTGAATGCCTGCTTTGCTTCAACACTCCACTCAATCTTTGTATCTTTCTTCATCATCTCATTGAGTGGCTTTACTATCTCAACGAATATGGTGATGAACCGCCAGATGAAATTTATCTTCCCGAAGAAAGATTTGATTTCCTTCTTGCTGTCAGGAATTTATAGATTTAGTAGCGCTTCAACTCTCTCAGGGTCAATGGATATACCCTTGTCGGAGATAATATGCCTAAGCAGTTTCCCTTTGGTGACCCCAAATATATGTAGGATTTGAGAAACATGCAAATCCACAGACCTCGAATACACCTGCATGCAAGAACCTGATACAAAGTAGAAGCACAAAGACGAAAAAGCAGAACTCAGATGTTTACTCAAAATGTGAGAGAAAAATTATCAACTGAATTAATTAACATCAATTACAAAG
>MU217358.1:1131669-1211281 GCA_018584345.1 Thuja plicata | reverse complement strand
GTCAACAAAGGGGTCCATCACGTTGAGGTATGTCTAGATAGTCACTTCCGGGGATGGGATGAAAGGGCCCATGCACCGCTTCAGGGCACGTTGGAATTGATGGTTAAATGCTACTAGGGGTTCATTCGGTTCCTTCCTGATGGAGATGAACTAGCTGTGGGTTCATGTTGGGTCCATGTGTATGTGAAAGGCCGCCAGGAAGGCATCTTCCATATCCTACCAAACATTGATGGAGTTGGCAGGTAGGTTAAGGTACCAGTTCAGCTCATTCTATTCTGGGATAGAGGGAACATACGAGTCACAACGTCTTAATGTTGGATCCGATATCAGTTCATGGCATCTTTGCATGCCTGCAAATGCTCTTCTATGATTCGTGAGACTAAGTGCTCATATCGGGGGTAGATCTTTTCTAGGTGTGCAGGAAGATTGTTGGTTGCACCTGGAAACGTTCCCATTGGGGACCTGGTGTTACCGAAGTAAGCAGCCATCGGGGGTGTTGGATTTTGGCTAGACTAAGTGTTAGTCCCTAGGGTTTTCTAGGGGACTTGGATATTCTGAGATGTAGTATATCCCCAGACAAGGTTGGCTGGCTTGGTCTTCGGGGTCTGCCTCTTTCAAGCGGGAGGCTCGAGTTCAACAAACCTTTCAGGATTGGGAGCTGATCTAAGGATTCTTTCGAATCAGGCTGGCAAAAATGATCCAATTCTACTAAAGGTTTGCTTCCTAAAACTATGTCTTGGTGAACCCTTAGGCGGTGTAAAATCTAAATCTTCAGAAGGGGACGAGCTCATGCCCTCCCTCTAGCGCCAGTTTATGTTGACAGGGGTTTGTGACCGGGTCTGCCAACAAAAGTAAGTTGTCCACCGGGTACCGACCAACTTCGCCTGTAAAGGTTATCAGGAGAAATGAGATTCTCCAGGCCTTCAAGCACGTCAGAGTTGGGTCTTGATGGTGCAGGAGCTTAGTTGGGAATGTGACTATTTTGTTTGGGGGATAGCTGGTTATCTCAGCTCATCTTCTTTGGAATTTTAGGTAAGCGAGGTTTCCTACAAGCATTCATTAACTTAACCAAATAAACTTCAAAAGATAAGATAGGGTTAGAAGTATTCCATCTACCTATAGTTGTGCAAATACATTCAAAACATCAAACCAAGCTCTAACATGCTATACTAAAATACTGAATGCATACAGAACCAACAGTTCATACATATTCAATAGTGAGAGAAAAGGAGGTCGTTAATCTACTTGAAATATCAAAGTAAGGGACATCAAGAACATACAACATAAGAGAACATTAACCCAGAGATTAGAATGCTAACAACATCATTGCCAGAAATATTCCTTCTTTATTGATAGGTTTTCCAGCGAGCACTAGTGCATACAATGGTGGTTCTAAGGGAGCATATGTCTACTAAGAACCTCTAAGGACTAAGGAGCATTGAGCTCTGCAACTACTAGAAATGAAATACTCAAAGTGCTATAGCTATGGACTGCAAAATCACCAAATTTGCTGACCCTTGAAATGAGGTCGGACCTATTATTTATACACATGCTTTGCCCTAAAATTAACCTAACTTAACTTTACACTCAACCATAAAATACAATATCCAGTGGCCGGTACTACCTGCACCACGCTATAACAACCTCGAGAAGCACAGAGGTCTGTCATGTCAGAAGAATGAGAGAAGAAAGGTGGTATGGAAGAATCAGCCTCGAGAAGAGAGCCAGAAGGAAGACAGGAAGAATTTTGATCCCCCGAGGATCGAGGCTACATGCCTCATTAATAAAAAAGTGGCTCACTATCTTTGATGTGCTAGGTGTTATGTTGGAGTGGTGCCTTGGGAAGATCATCTGTCAGAATCATGCCTTGAGCTGACGTGCCTTACTAGGGTTACCTACTTCCTGACACCCTTATTAACTGATTTATAATGACTGGTCGGCTCTGGGGAACCTGGATGCGGGTCATCAAAAGAATGCAAAATTGTGGATCTAGAACTCTGGGATCCGGGAGCCTACACTCTAAAAGAATAATAAATACAAAATATGCACCCCGTCGGTGAACACCTCAAGAATCCGGAGGACTTTATTGCACCTTATTATTTCTGAATGCATCCAAAACTTGGCTTACGCCTTCCTCATCAATATTCCTGATGTTGTCCCATTGGCCGTGGACAACCTCCAACTTCTCTTCAACTTCTCTGGCCCCGTTCCAGAATTCATCTACCGTCTTTACCACATCATGTGTCTGGATCATCATCTTGGATAACCTTAAAAACCTGCCCCTGTCAAAATCTCTGACAGCCGGATACAGGGACTCCATTTTCTCATCAAATTTGCTGAGGACGTAGTCCTCTAAGGTGCATGTCTCAGTGGTGAAGGGATCAACTTGTGACACCCCTACCACAAATGCCTGAAATAGGCCCAAGGGATATTTTGTTGTAGTCACCTGCTCTTTTAGGGCCTTAACCAGTTCCTCGCATACCTTAATTTTGAGGCCAAGTCTAGAGTACTGGGCCTGGAAAGAATCATATGATTCTTCTCCCAAAATCCCCACTTTTATGACAATTTCTTCTCCGGCATTGAAAACTTCCTCCAACTTGACCTTCCATTCTTCATACTTCTCCAAGTCCTGCTCCCATACAATAGTGGAGTCATGTGCCCGACTGAGGAGCATGTTGATCTGGTAAAGTTCTGGGAGGGACACCACTAGAAATTGTCTTATGGCGACTATCTTCTTGGTGACCCACCCATCCACAACCCGCACCTTTTTCTTCATGGCCCTTAGAGAATCCATGTCACCCTGTGTGAGCGGTAATCTGGAGGCAAAAGCTTTCGAGCGGACCTCGGCTAGGGGTTGTGTAACTTATGCCAGAAGTGTGAGGAGATTTGCATTGGTTTCTCTTTCCTCCTTTAGCTTCTAGCCCTGCTTAATGTATCAGGCCTCTACTACTTTGGTGGCCTCTCTCAGCAGGTCCAATTCACCCTGCTTATCTCTTTTCCCTAGTGCCACCTCTGTAATGGTGTAATCTTTGGGCCTTACGACCACTGCGTCTGTATCTAGTGGAGGTGTTGCGATTGTCACAACTGTACTTCCTATTAGGCCAGTCTAGAGGGTATGGACTGTCTGAGCCTTCTTAAGCGTCTAGGCCTCTGTATTTTACGCCATCATCTTGGCCAAGGAGAGCGGAACGCCTATTGTTACCATTGGGGCCTTTCTCTTTCTTGACTCTACCAGCCATTGGGGCAGTTGGGGCGACTTCTTTGTTAGGACCTAGGCATCTAGATTACCTTTGGAATCTGGTGATGTATTCCTAGAATTAGCATTATTGTTGGGTTCTTTCTCTCTTTCTTGTTCCTGTTCCCTCTCCTACTCTCTGGAAGCCTTCGTGTTTTCTGCCATGTTGGCGTCTTCTTTTGTGGCATCCAAGGTTTCTTCTTTATCAGTGTCCCCATCACCTATATTCCCAGGGTTGTCCCCGTCCTTCTCAGCAACAACTGATTCAACATTTATATCTTCAGGGACTTCCCCGTCATTCTATTGTCATTGTTCTTCAGCATCATCTGCTTCCTTTGTTGAAACATCTTCCTCCACTGGAGCATCTTGTGGAGGCGGGTGAGGTATCTGGCCAAAATTTAACAATGTGGCTGCCTTTACCACCTCACCAAACATACTTTAGGGTAACTGGTCCTCCAGAGTAACTGAAGGCATTTAGAGCATGATGATTGGAGGTACGGTTGATCCCATGAGTCTAGTTTCTCCAACCATCGGTTGGTCACCTGTTGTTGGCCTTGATTCATCTTCGGCCTCTTGGACCAATGTTTTCTCCCACTCGGGATCCTTTTGCATTTCCTCCCAGACTTCCTACTTTGTGGAAACCTCTTCCCCCAAGATTTCCTTTTCAACGGTGACCTCCTCTTGGTCTTGAGTGACAATCTCATCCACTACGTGATCTATATCTTCATGCAAGTTCATGAGTTTGTTGGCACTGAAGATGTCGTCAAACTCATCGTGTGGGGAGAAGTATATGAAATGTCCTCAAGTTTGAGGGAATCTGAACTGAAATCAACTGGGGGGATGTCTGACATACTTGGGCTAGCGGTTGCGCTTGGAGTGGTGTTCGCCTTCTGCTTCTTCTTCCTTAGTAATGGGGCCCTGGCATCTAAAACACTTGTAGACTCTGCCTCAGCCAGAGTCTTCCTGCTCATCATTGCGGCCAATGACAGGGATCTCGCCGGGCGAGCATATGCTATCGGAGTTGCGAGGAGGCCCTGCAAAAGTTGTGCACTAATTTGCAGGCTTGCTAGTCTTGTAGACTCCATTTGTTTTTGTATTTGTGCCATTATGGGGGCTAGACCCGGAGGAGGTACCTTGGCTGAGGTGTCTTCTTTTTCTTTCCCCTTTCTTGTGCTGGGTCCGGCGGCAGCAGCGGGCCTTCGAATGATTGGTCCCTTCTGGGTGCTCTTGGCACACACCTAGGCAAAATAATTATGACTGGCCTCTACAATAGGGTGGCATACTCCCTCAATTGTTAAATATTCTGGGGTGGACCAATCCATCAGAGGGAGATCTATTTTGTCTAACCCCTATCCTTTGTATGATGGGTCTTCCAACAGGCCATCATATGAGAAACCCTTCTAGAAACCCCAAAGGTCAAGCACATTCATCAATCCTTTGGACATTCACAAATATTGGCAGGCCTGAAGGTCAAAATTGTCTTGGAAATCTATCCAAAAATCTTCAATATCTGCTACGTGTAGCAGGGATGCCCGAGGAAGCGCCAAAGCTATCTTTCTGAGCGGATCAAAAAAATTTCTGGTGTGGTCGAATTCGACCAACCCCAGACTCATGGTGGAGTGCGGCGAGCTCGAAAGGATAGAAGAACATACATGAAATATATACACTAGAATACAGAGAGTTGAGGCATTGCGAGGGCCAAAGCATAGCTTGTAGAACAATGACATATACACAAAATTTATAGAATATTTACACAAATATACGTGATGTACATAATATACAGAGACCTCTAAAAGCTATTCTACCATAATGTACAGAATATACATTACATTACAACTCATAGAGGGTGGACAACCCTCTGGCAGAGCCAACCCACCAACGGGAGGCAACCAAGAAGCAAAAAGCAAAGGAAGAAATGAGAACACACAAAAGAAAAAACAAAACAAAAAGGAGCATGAGCACAACATAAGCAAAAGACAGAAAACTAGAGGAGAAGTCAAAAACCTACCTGGAATGCGAAGAAGGAAGGGAAGATGAGCATGGGGAGCGCTCTGCAACAAGTTCACCTTTGAACAATCATGAGCAAGCACCATGAATCAACGTTCAATTAGACACTAAGAACGGGGAGTAATTCGTTGTTTAATCACCTCAGAATTGCTCTGAGCACTCTAAGTGTTTTAATCGCAGTAACTGTGAAAATGACAGGTAACTCCAATTTATACCCTTAGGGTAAAATGCATTGCATTCTTTCCACAAACTCTGGAATAGGCAAACCTCCAAAATTTGGGCCTAGATATTCCATGTAATCATACCTCCTTGCAAAAAGAAGACATGATGGTGAAGAATCCCTGAGTCTAGAATTTGACCGACTCAAACAACCAAAACTCTGGGTCTGGGTCCCAGAGACAGAGAGGACAAAAAGCAGAACAAAATAACCCCCGTGGAAGCAAAGCCCCGGAGGGAGACAAAGGAAACAATAAAAGCAAAGGTAGAAGCAAAAGCAAAAAGGGGGGACCCAACATTTTGCACACAAAATGTAGGGACGGGTATGCAGGGCATAACACTCTCCTCTATGTTGGTTCTATGAGTTGTGAATTTAACAAATATTAATTTCTCATTCAATTCACTGCATATTGTTTATATGTGTATGTCTTAATTCTAAGCTTTGATCAAGGATCAATTAAAATTGCTAAAAATTAATTCATCAGTTCAATGGGTTGGCAAAAGGATCTTTATAAGCAGTTGAGTTTTAGATTACATTGAAGGATATTATTGTAAGGCAATAATAGTTTGAGTCATGAATCAGTCACAGTTTGTGTCTTTGAACAAGAAATAGTAAAGTGAAGATATTCCCTAATAGATAAGGCACTAGTCTAGAAATTGTTATCTTAGTGGTTCAATATACCTGATTATTCCATATTTTGATAAATTTTTATGTATTTTCTAGTTTAGTTGTGGTTCTTTAATCTCATGCTCCTAGCAAGGTTGATGTTCAATGGGTAATTTGTCATTATCTAGTATCTCCTAGTTGTGTTGAGTCTTATATGAGTTTTCTGGTTATATTAATGTCAATCATAAGTTCAATGTGTATTCAAAGGCATTAAAGGGAGTCCCCCCTTGGTTTTGGAGAACCTAAAGTGTAGAGGGATAATTCAGTGTCCCTATTAGTTGGTCCAGTTTCTCTTAAGACTTTGAACATTGAAGGTGTCTTCTCTATAGAATGTATTAAACATTGCACTGGTACCTTATAAGTGTAAAATCTTTTCAGTAACCAATATAACTGATTCACCCCCCCTCTCAGTTATTCAACCTGTTCAAAACTTACTAGGAATCTTAGGAACATCATAGAGAAAATTGAGATGGCTGAAATAACAGATTTTAGCGTAAGAATTATACCTAAAGAAGTTAACCATTTTCTCTTCCACCCATCCAAGAACTATCAACAAGGACTTTCCAAAGATTAGATCTGCATGCACCACCAAAGAGTGGGATTCCATTGTATTTCTCAGGCCGTTTGCCAATCCTCATGCCTAGAATCCCAAAAATCTCTCATTGTTTTTGGATGTTAGTGTTAAAGAAATATACTTATGACTTCCTCCAATTTATACATTGGCCCGAAGCTTGAATATATTTATCAATTATTGCTTTCATGATTCTAGCTTCTCTTAAAGAGGCTTCACCCATGAAATAAGTATCATCTGCAAACTATAAGTGAGATAAAGGATCTATGCCATCAACAACTTTAATACCTTTCCATTGTCCTTCTCTTCTCTTCTTTGTAATCAACAGACCTAAGGCTTCAACAATTATAATGAATAAGAAGGGGGAGATTGGATCACCTTTCCTAATGCCCTTAATGGATTAAAAAAATCCATACAGACTACCATTAACAAGCACTAAAAATATTGGAGAGCTAATGCAACATTTAATCCAAGTGATCCATTCATTGCAGAAGCCAAATTTTTCTAATACCTTTAATAAAAATCTTCAATTTACTTCATCATAGGCCTTTTTGATGTCTAGTTTAATCATCATTCTATCTATTTTTGCAGTCCTCACCAAATGAATAACGTTGTGAGCCACAATAACCCCTTCATAAATTAATCTGTTTGGAGAAAATCCACTCTGTTCACTAGAGATGAATGCAACTAAAACACACTTCAATCTATTATTAATTACTTTTGCAATGATTTTATATATAGTGTTGTAGGGAAATCAGCCTATAGTCTTCAAAAGTGTTTCTTTTAGCCTTCTTCATAACGAGGGAAACAAAATTATTTTTAAAATATTTGGATGAATCCTCCATCTCTAGACTCTTTAACAACTTCCCAAATGTTAGAACCCAAGATGTGCCAAATTTTTTGAAAAAAGATAGCATGGAATCCATCTGGCCCTAGGGCCTTTTCCATTCTTAATCCAAAAAGTGCATTTTTGACTTCACATTTAGAGATAGGGCTTGTTAGCATTGCATTCTGAGCAACAATAATAGAATTAGGAATAACCTCTGAAATGTCTAAATAAGTTTCTAAATTTATAAGATCATAGAGGAAATTTAAAAAATATCTTAAAACCTCCACATTAATTCCAGTTGTCGATTGCAAAGTGTTTCCACAAGAATCCTTGATTGAATAAATTTTTTTTTATGACCTTTTCACTTTAATTTAATTGTGAAAAAAATTTGTATTCATCTCACCCTCCTTCAACCATGTCTCTCATGTCTTCTACCTCCAAAATATTTCCTCTCTTGCTAATTGTTGACCATGTTAGTCCCCTATCAGATTCTCAGATCATACTACCATCAAGGGATTCTAGTTGAACCAATATAGATATTTAATCAGTAAAAAACCTTCAGATCAGGAAAATCGGTGTAGCTTATCTTAGGTTATACTGATATGATCTTACAATGATAGAACATAGCAGAAAATGGTGCTTTTGATAGTGTTAGTTACACCGATGAGGTTCATTAGTGTAACTCTCACTGATATGTGTCTCTAGGTAGTTCAACATGGATTGATTATCGACAGAACATGGCGCAAGTCTTGCCAATAGTTTCCATCAACATAGCTATAACTATCAGAGGGGGAAAATGTGGGTGTTTGATGGAGTATGTTACCCCAATGGATGACATTGAGGTAACTCTTTCTGAAAAAATGCAATTGGGGAGTTCATCAGTGGAGGTCTCACCGATGAGGTTTTAATGAGAAGGACAATGTGTATTCATCGACGAAGGTTTTGTCGATGGGTGTTCACTGACAGTGATTAGGGAAGTATTTCGGCAAGACATCTTTGGGTCTTTCCAAAATGATTATCCAGGGGGACATCAGCAAGGTTTTCACATTGGTTTCCTCAATGAGTATATTACATCACTATAGCTTACACATGTTAGAAGTGAAAAAATCCTAGTGATCGATAGTATATGTTCTTCTGATGGGTTTTTTTGGCGAATGTTTTACTGATATGTTTGGCTGCGGGGTGGATGATTTGACTGTAATATCATTGATTTATGTTACACTAATGAGTCCTTCCATAGGTATAACTTACATTCTCAAAAATGACAAAATCTAGCGGGCTGATAGTGTATGATATACCAATGGTTTCCATCGGGGAAGCTTGCTTGTGGTCTCACCAATATCTTAAGGAGCAGTGATAAATGCAAAACCTTCATTAAAGGAACTTTTGTGGGGCTTTGCTACTTTTCAATGATCCTTTTCAGCAGAATGCTCCACTCAATCAAGGTGATTGGTCATCAACATAGCTCGTGTCGATGGTCAAAGGGATCAGATTGAATGCAAAAAGGGAAGAGTATGATTTCAAAGAGATTCTCAGTGATAAGGGAAAAAAATAGAGGTTGATCATTAAATTTTTTAGCTACTTTAAGCAACGTGTCTACCCCTATCAAATTTTTCAAACATCGCCATTAGTTCCATAGAAGAAATTTGATCTTCCCTAACCATTTTACACTTGTAGACAACTCTTGAAGACCAGTTCTACAATATGCCAACAAGTATTTTGATATGATCTATTCCTGGTAGAGGCCATAGTTATTTCTTAGCTACTTCTAGTCATAGAGATCACTTCTTATGATGCTAGCACATTTATTTCGCCCCTCTTCTTGTCTCTTATGGGTTTTCAACTTTCTTAAGGATTAGATTTCTTCTGGTCGGTTCTGATCTTTTTGTAACTTAACCCTAGTTAGGGTTTGAACTTCTTAGCTTCTTTATGAGTTATGCCAACTCTATAAAGGCAATTATTGTATGTATATCTTGGGTTCTACTTTTTTAACACTTACAGTAGCTTATTCTTTGTAGATGTAATTTCCTTTTGCCTTCCATTAATGAAATATCATTTTTTTAACCTCTTCTCACCATTGTGGTATTAAGTGCACATTCTTTGCCTTGTACTAGATGTTTCTTTTCTATTTTCCTAAGTTTTTATGTTGTATCTGTCTTGCTTGTGAATGCTATAAAATGAATGTATCTTCCTAGTAGTGTCTAATTTATTTTGATCCACTTATGGGTTCTTAGGAAATAGACTAGAGTTGAGATTTGTGTAGTTTGAGTGCTTTTTGATGATTTGTACAGATATAGGAAGACAGGTCCATGATTTAATCTGGTGCATCATCATTTCTCCTTATGTATTTACCTCTCATGCATTCCTTCTCCCTTTTTCTCAAAAGCAGTAGTTTTAGGTGCATCTAGATTGTAAAGGAATTCAAACTTCTCTAGAGACTCAACCTCTCTTGTCAAGTCCCACACTTGGAGGTTTTTTTCCATGTTTCATGAGGTCTCCTAAGTCACTAACCACCATCTAGGCAAGGGTGCAGAATTTTGTGTTAACACTAATAATTTTATATATTTCTTATTTAAACCTTTTTGAACTTGATATTATTCTTCTCCCATTCCATTAGCAATAAATTTAGAATGTAAATCTTCTAGAATTTTTCAACATACAACTTTTCTACAAATATATTTTTGAAACTCTCCCTATTATAGATTTTTATTTGTTCCTTTAAGAGATGTAATTTCTTGAAAAAATAAAAGCTTTGTAACCTAACTTATTGGTAGCAATAGACCAACAATGTGCAATTTTCTCACTAAAACCATCAGCCCTTAACCACATAGATTCAAATGTGAAAGGAGATCGGTCTGGAGTACCATCTTCTTGAATTTGTACACTAATGGGGTAATTATTGGAGCATGTAAAAGGTAAAATTTCCGCAATGCAAGTCTAATTTATTTCTGCCCAATTTCCAGCAATAAAAAACCTATCCAACTTCTCTGCAATATATATTTAAGAGCCCACTCCTATTTTTCCATGTGAAATCTTAATTCTTCGACTCCAATTCAATTAAACCATTTTCCATTATAAAGTTTGCAAAGTCCGTTTGACTTTGTCTCGCCCACCCCAAACCACCTTTCTTTTTTGCTAGGCTAAAGATGACATTAAAATCTCCTCCCAAAATTAAAAACTCATTTAGGTTAAAACTAAGAATATTTGAAATCTCTTGCCACAAAAATATTTTAAGAGCTGGGTTGTTTGGTCCATAAATGTTGATTGCATTAAACCTTGTGAATAATTGTTTTGATTCCATCGTGATCCACTGCTAGTTTCTATCTTGCCTCACCATCCGCCCTTCAATATTTGTATCATTTCACATCTCCCCTAAGCCTCCTAATGCTCCTACAGATTCCAAATGAAAGCATTTCCATCTCCCAAAACATCTGTTAAAGCAAAAAATATCATGACCTGTTAACTTTGTTTCTTGCAAGAAAACTAATTTTGGTCTCGCATGATCAAGACATCTTTTGATCAAGTGAGTCTTGTCAGGGGAATTATAGCCCCTGACATTTCATGATAGGAACTTCATGGATTTTGGGAAAAGGCATAGCCATTTTGTGATCTCAGTAATTTGCTTTGATCAACAATATTTCCAACCATTTCTAACTTCATACTAGTGGTTCTTTCCCCCCTCCTTTTCTTCTCACCAATTTTTGGCTTGATTTGTAAAGAAGGTGTCTGCTCCACCATTCTAACATCTAAAATTATAGGTTGTTACATTATAACCAAATCATCCTTACATCCTACATCATCCTCCAAGGCATAATTTGAATCAGATTCTTCTATGTTTCCTCCACTATCCTTAACACCATCAAACGAGCTTTCCAAATTCTAGATGGGATAAATTTGTATATCTTTGAAAGTGGATTCATCCCCACCACATCATGTCTTCTCCATCACAAAATAGAGTTTTCCCCCTTTATCAACATGGGAAAGGAGTGTGGTGAAATCATTTTCTAAGCCCATTTTTTCAAATCTATTATTCAAACTCTCTTCCCTGCTATCTCCACAAACTACTTCTACCACAAGTGAGTTATTGGTAGCTTTATATTTAGACCCCTTATCTATAGTAGCATGATAATCAATATGATGTCTCAACTCATCCTCTTCCACAAGATGTTGAGGCTTCCCAAAAATAATACCCTGCCCTCTGTTAGCTTCTCTACAATTATCTATAATTTCCTCTGCCCCAGACTAATCATTATCACTGATTTGATTAATTCTAGGTATGATAAACTCATTGATTGAAATGGATGATTTGTTTTCTTCTGACTCTTGAGAGAAACTCCCACAAACATTTTAAAAAATTTGATCTATTTACTCCTTTTGTCCTTCCCTTTGTCCTTGTTTTCTTTCCATGTAGGACCTGTTATTTACGTGCTTATTTAATAGGAGTTCAACCCATTTCGTTAATTCCAAGCTATCTTCTCTACTCTTTACATCTATGAAACTAATTATCTCATCTGTTAACAGATTACATTCTAGTCCTTTTCCTTTCCTATCCTTACCTTATCCCCTTATAATTCACTCATTTCATTCCCGCTGGTCATTTCATCACTTTTGACAATTACAATTGATTTTTTCCACACCCCTTCACTCGTTCTAAGCTCAATGATATCTAGCAAGGGTTGAAACTCCTACCATAAAATCAAAATTTGCGGATAAATAGAGAAGTGTGTCTTGTCTAGAACTTCCTTAGATTTAACATAAGTTCCTAGTTTATCACCTATCATCTTTAAAGTTTCCTAGTCCATATATTCCTATGGTAGGTTATATAGTTTGACCCAGATTGGAATCTCCTTGATCTTCTCCTTTAAAGGGTAAAGTTTTGAGACTAATGTGTGATATAAAGCCCCTTTTCATCTAACAAAAAGGTTTGTTGTTGAAGATTCAATCCTTATCTTGACTGGTAGGGCAGATAACAAGGTAAAACCATTTGCTAAAGTTTTTAGGACACATTCCTTGCTCCAATGCTCATTACACCATTTCCTTATCTTACTGAAATATGGTCACATCCTAGACCATTTCATAACAAAGGTTTTTTCTTTTAGAAAATTTACAATGTCACTCCACCCTTTATTTTTCAATCAACAAAGAAATGGCATGAGCGTGTTCTATGTTACTACTTACCTTTTATATCTAGTCACCTTCCTTATCTAGGTTTTTGGGCCTCCAAAACTTTTTCTCGATCCTTCTAAAATTGAATCCATCCTTAATCCTCATCAATCCCCCACTAGAATGATCTCAAACCCAAAGCATTGTTTTTTTGACCATCATTAACACCTCCAAATGGTCCTTGTTTATTTCTAGCCGGATCCTTCCATCCAAAACTTTGTTGACCATTTGATCTTGGTTGGAATCTGCTTTGATTACATCTATTGAAAGGCCATCCAAATCTGGCTTGGTCATTGTATTGCAGTCCTTGATTCCATCTAAACCCTAACCTCCTTGCTTGTTGTTGCTCCACCATTCTATGATAGGTGACCTCTTGTGCCTAATATTGATGTACAACGTAATTTAATTTCTAATTACAAAAAAGACATTAGAGATGAGATATTATTTTTTTAATTCTCCTATTTTACTCAATTATGTGTAGTGCTTCATATTTATCAAATTTAAGATTCATTTGAGTGCACCACTCCAATGACTCTGGTTGATAAGAGTGTTTTTATGTTCAAACCTTTTCAAAAGTTTCAAAAACCTAAAGGCTACATTTATATCAGCAATTTTCATCAAACAATGTTGATGTACAAGTGGTAGTAGCAATGAAAGATGTGACTCCTTTGTCATCTTATTTTAGACCTTCTCTTAATTTTACACCTCTTTCTGAATCTTTGCATAATGTGATGATGAATTTTATTAATGCTAATGTCTTAACACTTCCTCCCATTAGCCAATTGATCCTTTAAAACCAAATCCCAAGAACTTTGATCCCAAAGTTTTTTTCCAATATCATCGTCAACCCGGTCATGATAATGAAAATTGTTTCCACTTGAACTATATTATTCAATACCTTATTGATTCTAATGTTATATTTGTTGAGGGTAATGACCATGGAAACAAATCCATTTTCCCTCCCAACCAAAACTTTAAAATATATACCAATCCCTTACCATCCCATTCTACCAATACCATTAAGTCTACCCAATCTTTACATTCTTATTTCACCCATGGTGTTGAATCTCCTACCATTGTGAACTATAAAGTTGAGTGTATCAATTTCAAAAATGTTTTCAACCTTACTGATCAATCCAAACCTAAAGCTAAACCCAAATCTTAACCTAATATTTGCATAACATTTGATCCTAGTGAGCCTATTAGGGCACCTGATGGTCCTCTTTACATTGTTGCAAAGGTTAATGGTCTTCCTTCTCATGGAATCCTTATAGATCCTAATTGCATAGTGAATGTTATAGATGAAGAATATCTTTACACTAGACACCTCCAAAGAGATTCTCATGACAAATATAATGTGATGATAAAAACTTTCAATGGTTTCACTTATCCCACGCATGGTTCCATTACCTTTCCTATATAAGTTTGTAAGAAAATATTAGATGTCACCTTTGTTTTTATCCCAACTTCTGATCAGTTTCAAGTTAGACTTGGTCTTCATTGGCTCACTTCCATGAAATATATAGTCTCTACTATCAACAAGTGTTTGAATTTTCCTCTTGATAGAGAAATCATCACGATCAACCATAGTCTCTATTAGCATTTAGCTACTCGAGGGAAATTTGACCTTGATTTATTTTTTCCTTCTATAGCTCAACCAATTCGGCCCCACAAAGATAACTTCTTTCTTTCCTATCAAAAATTCAAAATCTAGAATATTTGTGAGCTTTGCAATCCTAAGATTGTTCCATCTCCTTACCTTGGACCTTGAATTCTCTGTACACTTCCCATACCTCCTATTTATACTTAATTTCCACCTCTTATATCTTATGAACGCTCCAAAAATGCCATATCTCAACCTAGTGTGGTGCCTTCTATTCTTCCTTCTTAAGAAGAAAAGGACCCGATGTTGATTGATGCTAAACCACCTCAAATTTCAAATAAAACCAAATGTAATCATTGTGCCCATGATCGCCGACATAGATGTTGTGCTAGATCCCATGAGTATGTTTCCAAAATCATTTCATCCCCTAAGACACCTAATGATGCTTTGATTCCCTTTGACCAACCTATACATATCCCAAGGGAGGATGTTAATCTAAATAATATGAAACTAAACAAACATGATGATTATATTCCTATCTTAGATTCTTAGATTCATTATCCAATCTGTTAAAGTCATTGCTCCTATTAAGACATTTACAATCGCTTTAACATGGGGGCATACACTTCGCTTCTTGTTTCACATTTCACACACACAAAAAATGATTTATTGCAATCTCCTATGCATATGGATAAGGAGACAATGCTTTCCTTACATTTATCTTTACATTATCATGCCCTGTGCATTATTCAGTGGATCCTAAGACTTATCTTATCTTCATTTGCTCCATAGATTGACTGCTTTGATTTTGTCCTTAGATTGACCACTTTTATGGATCCCTTAATTGAGACAGGCTTTCCTTAAGGACTTGTCCTCTTTGTTTTGATGGCTTTAATATCATAGTACAACTTGCTAGACTATCAATTCCATATTTTGCAACATTTCTTTCTCTTTGCATAATCTATAATAATGCTCTCTCTCTCTCTCTCTCTCTCTCTCTCTCTCTCTCTCTCTCTCTCTCTCTCTCTCTCTCTCTCTCTCTCTCTCTCTCTCTCTCTCTCTCTCTCTCTCTCTCTCTGGTGTTTCCTCTTTTATCTTTGTTTTGTATTCGATGAAGGCATAAGTCACTTGGGGACTTGGCATTCCTTGTCTCCTAAAATTTGATAATTTGTTTCCAATACTTTGATCTAATTTACCGTGAGCATGAGGTTGTCTCATACTTATGCTAAAGTGGGGTCTAAATGTATCATCCTAAAATGCTATCACCTATAATTAGATGCTCACTTAGGCCCCATTTTGGTGATTTTGAGATTTCATGTTCGTTATGCTTGATCCATTTACCTATCTTTGCTTAATCCAACATCTATCATATCTCCCTAGCACCCCATTTCAATTTTGGCTCATTCTCCTAGGTATATAATTCCTAGGGCATTGTATTCCCCCATGTTTGGCCTCAAATTTGAATTGGTACCTTGTTGCAATATTTTAGTGGTAAATTAGATCTCGTGGTTGACTTGGGTTAATTTTGAATCCCTAAATGTGTGAGAGGTATCCATTTTTCATATGACATCTACACTCAAACATTTTTCAATCAAGTGAATTTAAGATTTGAAGGAAAGCATCAAAGATCTAGTATTTCTCTAAGAAATATCCAAGGTAATTTGAAGGAAATCTTCTCCATTGTAGCAAGCTTCTCTCCCATGATGGTCAAGTAAAGGAGTTCTCAACCAAGAAATGAGATCATTTGTTCATCCACATGCATTATTCCTTAATAAAAAGTGTTCATCAATCATAACAACATTAAAGATCCAGGAGTAGAATTCATATATCCATGCAGTTGTGAAGGGAATAATTGATTAAAATTCAACAATCAAAACACAAACATCTTCATGGATATATACATGATTTCTACATCCGTTCAGGAAGGAATAATCATTTACAAGATAGATCTAACATTTACCTTTTCATTTACATACTTTTCTTTATACAATTTCATTACACTTTCAATGTTGATTCCTAAATAAGGGTTTGACCAAGGAAAAACCCTTTTCCACAACCTTTTCCTCATTTTTTATGTGTAGGAACAAGTGGCACAATTATCAATATTAATCCAGAAAGTGCGGGATTTGTTAGATCGTCTGTGAAAGTTTCAGGCAGAATCACACGGAACACAACAAATTTCTACAAACTATTCCTAGGAACAAAATGCCCAGGGCATTTTTTCCCCTGTAAATTCACTTCAAATTTGGACTGTAGGTTAGTACAGTTGTTTGGATCCTATTTTAGGGTCATTATAGTCATTTGTCTATTTTTTGTTAGTATGTATTCTTGAATCTAGTTGTCATTTTTTCTTATTTAGCCCTATTTTGCATCATCATATTATTTTCCCTTAAATCCAAATTATCCCAATTTATTTAAAATGAAGGATCATTGACCCATTTAGCACTTCAGCCCCACTTGGGCCTATTGGGTCATCTTCCTTTCAAATTATGCATTAGGGAAAGGAGGATAATTCATTGTATCCACATTGTTCCCTTTTCCTAACCATACAATCTCACTTGTCAATTGTCCAAATAAAAGATAAGAACACATAAGTTATCAAAAGACACCATAACCATATTAAAGTACTCACATAAAACCTAAGTGAAAAAAGACATTGAATCCATAATCTATCACTAGAGATCACATATCTCAATAGCATCATTGGGAGCATAAATATTAATGATAAAAAAATAATGATTATCAATTTACATGAGGATCCAAACAAGCTATTGTGTAGGATCTCACCCATGGTAAATCATACAAGAATGTCATCACGGTGTAAGCAAAGGAACAACCTCTCCATGACCAGTCTTGTGATTGGAGGCAAAAACCACTCCAAATGGCCAAATAACTTAGCATACTATAGAAAGCATGAAAGAAGAAATATTAATTTCCTCAAGAAGTAATGCATCAATGCTAGGGTAATTCTATCAAGTATCCCGCACAGAATATTTCCTAGTGAGGTTAATAAAACCTCAAACATTCCATGAGAGAAAATTAACGATTTAAATTTTTTTCATACCATCCTCATCCTATAAAGGCAATTATCAATTTTATAAGAATTTTGTATATTTTTTAAAAATCAGCACCATTCCTTTATTTTTTATAGAACAATGTTTCCTTCCTTCGCGCACCCAAATGGGTTGTGAGAGTGACACAAAATATATGGCTGAGAAGAGAGAATTGAATTCAGTTTAGGTATTTAAACAAATCTTGGATGAACAAGAAACTTAGCTTCATTGTAAATGGGATGATATTTCCCCTTCCCCTTCAAAGAAGGGTTTAAATCAACATTTTGTGCCTATGTATTAGCAGAGTCCTAGGGATTGCATTGTGCACTTCTAGATAGGGTATATTTACTCTCTTGAGATGACATCATACATTTCTCCTCTAGTTTATAAGCCCCATGAGCATGCAGAGGGTCAATAAAACATGGAGGGGTCTTCATCTTGGAGAAACCAACTAGAAATCCTTTGTTTTGTGCTCTGAGGATTGGCACCAAAAGCATTTATTTTCTAAGTTTAGATAGAGCATACACTAGGTGCAATAAGGATCACCTATCTAAATATCAATCATGTCTTTAGGGTCAAGAAACAAATCCACTTTGACAAAAATCCATTTCTAAGGTTGAGCATGATAAAATGGTTGACTTCAACACAAATAACCTTCCCCAATGAGGAAGCAATAGGTGGAAGGAAAGGCCAACATGGAAAAGGAAGGTCTAGACACTCTAGCTGAATATGCATACAAATTTTATTATCATCAAAAACATAAAACTATTGAGACTAAGGATGGATAAATAATAGAGACAACTTGACATGGGTATGCTAAAAACTATCCCAAACATGACTAACTTGAGTGAAATGAAAAATTAAAAAATCCCTTGGTGAGGTTTTTTACTTCATCAAGATGGAATCCATGAGAGGCCCATGATTTGGCAACCCAATCCTATAATATTCTTCCAGAGGGAACACTCCCAACAAAATATCATATAAGTGTGTTCTTATCTAACCATTGACATACAAAATCAAATTTTAGAATGTGTAAAACCACACATGTGGGGGTATCATAATGCATACCTTGTGAAATGATTTTGACATGAATTATTGGAGGTACTTATTAAGAGGATTCTTTGTTATCATATGCCAAATATTTGATACTAGAAGTAACTATTGGGTTGAAGCTAACCGAGGCTATTTGAAAACTAAATATCCTCCAGTTAATGTGGTATGATAAAAGGGAAATGAGTACAAAAAACAAAAAACCCTAGCAATGCTACTTGTGCTCACTACAACTCAAAATTACAACCTAACAGATTTTTGTTTTCTATTTATTTTTAGTAGTTGATAATGTTTTCTTAGATTACATATTGTAATAATAAAAAAACTCATCCTTGATGTGTACCATCATGTAATTATGTGCCTAATTTTAGGTTTTGTTTAATAAACTTATAGGGATACAAATAACATGTATTTTATGCATAGTTTTTGTGTACCTAGATTTTCTTGCACCTATCCCTATGCTTAGACACACTCAATCCAAACTCAACTGGATTATTTGTCTCATTATGATTCTCAGTCCCATCCTTTTGAGCACTAGTTATTTGAATTGGGTCATTTTCATAGGTACAAGATCATCTTTACAACTATAACATTTATCCTTATAAATGCAAAATCAACATTTTAGCTAGGTGGCTTTCAAGCCAACTTTGTACAAGTTTTCAAAATTTATTATTATGTTCACATATAAAAGGCACCAATTGCATTCATTTCAAAATATCAAAAAATGTATGAAATATGAGAATCCCTCAATATGTCAACATTCATGAACAATCATAAACATTTACATCTATTATATCTTATAACACTCGCATCTTAGAAAAATTGAATCACTTGGAAATTCTTCTAGAATTTGTGTACATTTCTAACACATTCTATTTTTTCATATAGTTATATATATATCACTAACTTGAAAAAAAAGCCTAAGAGTGTTAAAGAGGATACCATTCTCTAGAAAAAAATATTTTTTGTAGTTTACAAGGGAAAATCCAAAGACTATAAGATATTGAGTTTTTAGACACAAAGAAAGTTTGCAACCGTGAATTGGATCCAAAAATGAAAAGTAAAAAAAAATAGAGTAATGAATAATATTGCATTTCTTATCCACACAAATGATTGTCTAAGGAATTTCTAAAATTTATGGTACATAAATCTCATTGTCTTTATAAATTAGTACACATTCCTCTCTCTCTCTCTCTCTCTCTCTCTCTCTCTCTCTCTCTCTCTCTCTCTCTCTCTCTCNACACATCTCTCTCTCTCTCTCTCTCTCTCTCTCTCTCTCTCTCTCTCTCTCTCTCTCTCTCTCTCTCTCTCTCTCTCTCTCTCTCTCTTTGTTTGATTGACAATTGATTCACCCCTCTCTCGATTGTCCTACACATTTAATCAAAATAGAGATATGTTTTTTTACAAAGTTAGACCTTAGATCACACTAACGCCAAATTATAATTAAATATGAGTGCATTCCCAAGACAAAATTTAGGACTCATGAGGCTCAGTATGAGTTTTTTGTGATGCATTTTGGTCTTAATAATGCACCATTACATTTCAAAGATCAATGAACTCCGTCTTTAAGATTTTTTTTGAGGATTTTATATTACTATTCTTTGATGATATATTAATTTATAGCAAGACATGGGAGGGACATTTACATCATGCTGACATAGTATTACAAGCTCTTCAAGATCACCAGCTATATGCAAGTCTTCCAAGAGAACTTTTGGTCTCAAGGAGGTGGAGTAATTTGGACACTATTTCTTATTAAGGAGTAAACATGGATCCTAACAAAATTAGAGCTCTATTATCAATTGACACATTCCTAAAACCATTAATAAATTAAGAGGTTTTTTCAGGTTGACTGGGTAATATAAATGATTTGTGAATAACTATGGTCATATAGAATCACCACTCACAAATATACTAAAATGGAATTTGTGTCAATGAAATTAGTTAGCTAATGCACTATTTCAGAGATTGAAGGAGACTATGTACACTACTCCAATTCTTTCTACTCTTGACTTCACCAAGGATTTTACTATGGAATGTGATGCTTCAGGTAATGGTATTGGAGTACTTCTCATTAAAGATGGTTTACCCATTTCTTTTGAGAGTCATCAATTAATGGCTAAGAATCAAATCAATCCTAGTTATGAGAAGATGATGTTAGATATTAGCAATCAAAAGAGCACATATCTAATGAGAAGACACTTCAAAGGTAAGACAAACCAAGATATCCTAAACTATATTTTGGAATAGAGATTATCTTTTGAAGAGCAACACATATAGATCTCCATGATGTTGGGGTATGACTTTGATGTAATGTAAAAGAAAGCTAAGAAAAATATTGTGTTAGATGCATTATCCATAAAAGATGCAAAATATGAAGCTCTATTGTGTTTCATTTTAATATTATAAGAAAATTGGGAAAAAGGAGCTAAATACAAGTGGGAAATAATGTTTTTACAAGTAACCTAAATCAATAATCACAAAGTGATTTGAGTAGTTCAGATAAGTTTTATTGGAAGGTAAATTCTTTATGGGATAAAGAGTGATTATACCTATACAAGAATTCCACTCTCTAAAAACTTATTCTCACAAAACTTCATCAATTTCCAATGAGCGTTCATTCAATATTTTTGAAAACATATCATTGAGTTAAGAAATAATTCTTTTGGGAAGGACTAAAAGATGATGTTAAAAAATTTGTGGTTGAATGTTTGGTTTGTAAAATACATAAAGGGAAATAGTTAAGACATTGGGTCCCTTGCACTCCTTTAGTTATTCTTAGCTAGTGTTGGGAAGAGGTCTCCATGCATTTTCTTACAGGTCTCCCACAAACAAAAGGTAAAGATGTTATCATGGTTGTGGTGGATCACCTCACTAAATATGCACCCATTTTATTATATTATCACATCATTTTATAGAAAGTATACGAGAAAAATCAATTTTGAAGAATATACAAAAGCTACATGGTACACCTAAGCTTATTGCGTCAAGAAAGACTTATTTTGGGAAGGACTAAAAGATGATGTTCAAAAAATTGTGGTTGCATTTTTTGTTTGTAAAAGACATATAAAGGGAAATAGTTATGACATTGGGTCTCTTGCACTCCTTTAGTTATTCTTAGCTAGTGTTGGGAAGATGTATCCATGCATTTTCTTACAGGTTTCCCAAGAACAAAAGGTAAATATGTCATCATGGTTATGGTGGATCACCTCACTAAATATTACCATTTTATTATATTATCACATCATTTTATAGAAAGTATACATGAATTTTGTTTTTGGAGAATATACAAAAGCTACATGGTACACCTAAGCTTATTGCTAGTGATTGTGATCCTAAATATTTACAAGTAAATTTTAGGAAAAAAATATTCTCATATTTGGTAAATCAATTGGCTCATCATTCTTCTTATCATACTTAATATTAAAGACAAACTAAGGTTGCTAATAATTTTTTACAAGGATATATATGATGTTACACTCCAGATAAAAATTAAAATGGGTAGATTAGCTACCACTAGTAGAACGGTGGTATAACACTCCCTTCCATGGATTATCAAAAATTCTCCTTTTATGGCACTATATGAATATCATCCTCCTTATAAATCATCATTAAGGGTGTTTCCAAAAGTTCAATTTGTGGAGGACCACGTGCTTCATCAACAATAAGTACTTTCAAGACTCAAGGAGAATTTGAGCAATGAAAAAAATCAAATGAAGTGGAATACATATCAAAATCATAGTGAAATATGATGAACACTACTTGATGTTGAGGGTGGGGGGCGGGGGGAAGGGGGAGGTTTGAATTAGCATAAACAAATTTTAATAGTTCTCTCACAATTTATCAAATACTAATTATTGATCCAATTTTTTATCTGAAAAACACATAATAGAAAGAACAGATACACATGAACGCCAAATTTATGTAGAAAACTCAATATAGGGAAAAACATGGTGAGATAGGCCAAAATCCAAGGAACTTATTGTCCTTTCTGATTTAGGTGCACTACCAAGTAGCTCACTATCCCAAAGAGAAATTGCACAAAAATATAGATATTCACAATTATGAATAAAGAGCATACTATCTTACAGTAGACACAAAGATAATATTAAAAATGTAGGGGCTCTTGATCATCTTCTTTGACCTTTCTATCAGATACACACTTTTGCACTTTCATTTTTGCATTACTCAGTCCTCACATTCAATTCACACATATTTGCAGAATCCTCAAACAATATAATACTGCTTTCATCCATTTACTTGTGCATATAGTGTAGTTGTTCATCAAAAACACTATCAAGGTCATCCTTGATAAAAATAGGTGATACTATCCCACAGTTGGCCATCATAAGCTAAAATATTAAATGAATTCTAGCCTGAGAGATATAGAGGACCCAAACACATCTAAATAAGTTTTCTCAAGTATTATTATTATCAAAGAATTTTTTGTCATCACCCTCCAAAGGTGGTCTGCATGTACAAAATGGTTAAAACATGTTACTATTTGGATCCAAAATATTATCCAATGCCTATAATGTTATGCGGAACACAATACGCTATGAAACAACCACCCTTTACCTCTTAAAACTTTCCTTATACCATATTTGGTTCAATAATATTCAATCTTGTCCACCAAAAATAGTTGAGCCAGCTAGAGACTAACACAGGCAATAATTTTGTGCACGTGACAACAAATATTCACATGTAGAACACACTATCAAAATATATATGGACTAAAATATTGCGCAAATAGTTTGACCATGTTCACCAAACTGCAGAACCTAAAATGCAAATGCAGGGCATTATTTGGTCCCGCTCCACCGATTTCTAACTGTCAACCTCATTGTTAGCAAGAAACTCATCAAAACATCTCCAAAAGAACAATTGGAAACCTATAAGCATGATAGTGAAATATTCACAATGCAAAGACATGATTACTATATCCACATGAAGCTATCATCTTATGTAGAGAAATGCACATAATTTTCCCATAAGGTCTTCATATGTACTTTTCTATATAAACCATCTTTTCATTCTTCCATCTTTTAGATCAGTCCTTATACTATCTTGAAAATTTCTTTAGATTAATAGAACATCATATGAACACCCAATGCTGAAAACTTAAGAATTTTCTCATTAAATCAATTATTAGATACACTTCATTATATAAAAAGGTTTTCAAATCTTCTTCATCAATCAATGTCAACACCAATCTTCTTCGTCAAAGGTCATCAAATATTCATTGTCAATAAATGTCAGCACCAATCTTCTTCATCAAAGGTATTCAAATATTCTTCATCAATCAATGATCCTCAAATTTACAAACTCAACAATGGTCTCCATTATAAGTCATTTATTACCATCTTCATCAAGTTGACATTAATGCTACAACGGTTGACATCAATGAAAACACAAATGCTAATAATACCCCTTCATCATTGATGGAAATTCCAATGACAATTAGACATTCCTTTTCTCCTTTGACATCAAGGACAAAGGTCACACTCTCCCTTTCAATCTGCAACTTCCTACATAGTCCCCCATAAGAGCAGCCACAACATTAATCTAGTAGACAAAAAATTGTCAATGATTATTCCCTCCATGGAAAGATGCACTCCTCTTGTGCATTTAGTTAAAAAAGGAAGGGATAATAACCCGTATATTCTATCTAAGATACTCAAAATTATCCTTAGCCAAATCTTTAGTGAAAATATATGCAATTTTTTCCTTAGTAGATACCAACTCCAACCTAACTTACTTTTCAATAAATTTTTCCCTTAAGAAGTGATACCAAATAGAAATATGTTTTGTCTTTGAATGCATTACTAAATACTTTAAAATATTAATGGCACTTTATTGTCATACATTATAGGAATTTCTTCATCAAAAGTTACTTTTACATACTTAATAGTCTACTTCATCCAAATTATCTAAGTATTGCATAATGTTGCTGCAATATATTATGCTTCTGTAGTGGATAATGAGATTGAATATTCTTTATTGCTTGTCAAAGAGACTAAACTATCTCCCAAAAAGAATGTACCATGACTAGTACTTATATCATTTGCACATATGACCGAAGCAACATTAGTGAAATATTTTAGAGAAAAATCACCATCCCTCTTATACCATAGACCAAAAAGTGAAGTGCCTTTCAAATATCTAAAAATTATTTTGATTACCACTTCATGAGAGTGGCTTGGAATCGCTTAATATCTAGTATCCAAACAAACAACATGTATATTTGGTCTTGATGTTGTCAAATATAGTAGTCCAACTATCATAGATTAGTACAGTTAATGATCAACCTTCAGAAATTAATCATCCTTTCTCAATCGGCAACCACTAACCATAGGAGTTGCAGCTAGTTTGGAATCCTCCATCCCAAATTTCTTCAAGAATTATTTGATGAACTTGGTCTGAGAAATAAAAATACCATATTCCTTTTCCATAACTTGAAGACAAAAAAAAATGACACCTCATAAATTATAGACATTTCAAATTCTTTTTGTACTTGTTCATAAGACTTCTAACAATCATTGTCGTCACTCCAAAATATGATATCACCAACATACACAATTATTACCAGAAATGTATCATAGTTAATTTATAGTAAAAATCATTGCATGTCAAACCTTTATTGATATTTTTTCAACATAGATCTATGTGATATGGTATACCAAGCCCTAGGGGATTTTTTAAGTCCATATAATAACTTCTCAACTTTGTAGATCATATCCAGATCTTTTGATAGGTTGAAACCATTTGGTTTCTTTGTATAAACTTATTCTTTTAGCTCTCCACTCAAAAAATTAGATTTTAAATCCATTTAATATATTTTGAAATTCTTGCAAGCACCAAAATCTATAAACTTTCCAATAACTTCCATCCTATCTATCAGAGAAAAATTTCCTCAAAATCTATCCCTTCAACTTGGGTATAACCTTTACATACCAATCTTTCCTTTTTTATAGTGACTTGTCCATCTTCATTTAACTTTTTCTGGAATACCCTCTTAGTTCCAATCACATTTTTTCCACCAGTTTTGGTACCAACTCCCATGCTTGATTCTTCTGTATTTGATCCAATTCTTCTTCCATATATTTTATCTAACATTCATATTTTCTTGCTCCTGCATAATTGTTTGGTCCTATTGTAGAGAAGACAAAATAGTATGATTTCTCATCAACCTTAGCAAGTCTTCTCCTTATTTGAATAACTTTACCCTTGTCTTCTGTAATATGGTTCTCTTAATGGTCTCTATGAACATACATAGTAGGTGCCCTTGGAGTTTGTCTTGATTTTCCCTTCTTCCTTTGATTCTTTATTAATTGCTAGAGATTTACTTTACAATATTTTTTTCCAATTCAATCTCTAGTCCAAGAGCAATCTAGTCCAATACTTCATTAACCTTGATATTTTCACTTTATACCACTTTCTTCAATCTATTAGTATAGCATCAATATGTCTTTCTCGTAGTAGCATAACCCAAAAAGATACCTTCTTTTGAGTTTGCATAAATTTTTACAAGGTTGTCTTCATCTCTTCTGATATAGCATTTTCTTTGAATTTTTTTTATATATTTGACAATAGGTGATTATTAGAACCACAATTCATACGAAGTCTTTGTATGATTCACTTTTACATGTACCTTATTAAGTAATTAAACATAGGTCTACATAAAATCTCTCTATTACACATTAAGAAAATTAGCACCTTTTACCATTGTTCTAACCATCCCTACTATAATTCTATTTTTTCTTTCAACTACTCCATTCTTCTATGGAGTCCTAAGAGTAGATAGTTCTCTCCTATTTCCATTCTTTTCATATAAACTATTAAACCTGTGTGATGTAAATTATCCTCCTTTATCAAACCTTAAACATTTAATTCTATCATCCATTTGATTCTCAACCAGATTTTTAAAATCTTTAAATCTAACTAGAGCTTCATACTTTCTCTTAAGAAAGTCACTCATTTCATCCTAGAGTAATCATCGATAAGTAGCATGAAGTACCTTTCACCATTGAGTCCCCTTTTTCTTTTAGGTCTGCATAGATCTATATGTTTAAACTCTAAGGGTCTTGTGGTCAAATATTCTTTGTTCTTGAATTTATTCTTGGTTTGCTTTCCCATCTAGCATCTCCTGCATATAGTGTTAATAGGTCTATAAATCTTCAACATATCTCTTACAACTTGAGAGGAATTGATCTTCATCCAGTTGTCAAATTTGATGTGTCTCATTCTTTTGTGCCACATTCAACACTCATTTTTAGAGCCAAGGAGCAATTGCCAATAGTTTTTTTCTTCATATAGTAGACATTACCATTTAGAATGCCTTTTGAAACAAGTTTCTCAGAACCTTTTCTGATTTCACATTTTTTCTCCAAGAAATCTAACCTCAAACTCTTTATTGCATAATTGATTCACACTCAAAAGAATTTGTCTTAAACCTTTAACATAATAAACATAACTAGTCTTATGCTTTCCATAAATATAAATAGTTACCTTACCACATATAGGAGTAGAGATTCTCCAACAATAAATTTTTATCCTCCATTATAGATTTCAAGATTTACAAACATTCTTCTATCACTTTTCATATTATTTGAACAACTAGAATCAATTTTCCACATTTTGGATCCTTCTTCCACACACAAAGTAGTTTTTTCTTCAACATTCTTATTTCCAGATCTATCACTGTCATCTTCCTCAATAGCCAAGAATAGTACTTCATCATTTGAATCATTTCCTCCCTCATATTTTTATGAATGAGTCTCCATTGTATAAAATAATTTATTTCCCTTGTCATCATTATATGTTCTAACATTCCTAACTCATCTCTTGTAACTTTATTTTCATCATCATCAAATTTCTTCCTATCTTCCTTATAGGTATATTTAGTGGCATAATTTCCTACTCTTCCACAAGTAAAATATTTTAAGGGTAATTTACCTTTATACTTGTTAGAACATTTCTCCAGTCTTCAAACAAAGTTTGCTTCTTCATCTGGATCCAACTCATCTTCAACATTCTTAATTTCTTTGAAAGCAACATCTTTCTTCTATTATTGTTTCTCCTTAAGGTCAAATATCTTGAATGTAGTTACAACACTATATAGCTCCTCCATACTATAATTATCTATATCATGACTCCATTGAGTGGTGATTAACAAAATTTTGTAGATATTGGTCATTGTTTTCATCACTTTCAACAATACCTCATCGTCTTCAAGAGTTTGACCAAAGCCTCTAATAGAGTTGAAAAACTCATTTAATCAGTGTAGGTAGCCCTTAATATTATCATCTTTAGACATTTTAAAACTCTCAAATTTGTGCTTCAAATTCTCCGACTTGATCTGTTTGATCTTCTTGTCTCCCCATAAATGCTTCCAAGATTTTTCCAAACATCAAATACAATTTTGAAACCTATAAATTTCAGCAATTAAGATTCCCAAAAACTACTGATGATAGGATTCCTTTCTTTTTCATTATTCTCATGTGATTTGAATTTATTTGTTGTAGTATGAGCAGAAGATTAAGGAGGAACATAATATTTTCTGATAGCATCAAGAACATTATATGGCATGGAATCTGAATGTGATTCCATCATCTCCTTAAAAAAGGTATATTATTTCCATTTTCATTGGCCATGTTGGATCTACCTCAAGAATTTAAGCTTCTAGAGGAACCTTTCTTTGGTACCAATTGTTGAACACTACCAGATGCTGAGAGGGGGCTGAATCCACATAAATAAATTTTAACAATTCTATCACAATTTCTCATATATTGATTATTGATCCAATTATTTATCAGTAAAATACATAATATCAAGAACACATACACATGAAAACTAAGTTTACATCGAAAATCAATATGGGAGAAACCATGGTGAGAATCTTACTCACCATATGAAAGAAATGATTGCAAAGTTTTAGGCGAAGAGCCAAGGAACTCAATGTTCCTTTTGATTTATGCACACTTCTAAGGAACTCACCATTCTAAAGAGAAATTTCAGAAAAATATAGATCTTTATAATTCTACATAGAGAGAATACTACTTACAATAGACACATAGAAAATCTAAAAAATGTAGGATCTCCTTATCAACTTCTTCAACCTTTCTGTCAAATACAATAATTCACACTTCTCTACTTTCTATTCTGCATTAATCATTCCTCACATTTGATCCACACATATTTTTTAGAAACCTCACACACTCTCATACTTCATACATCCATTTACCTATGCAAATATAGTTGTCCATTAGAAACACCATCAAGGTCAACCTTGAGAAAAATAGGTGATATTAACACATAATTGGTGATCATAAGATAAAATAGTAAATTTGGTCCACCCAGAGAGATAGAGAGGACCCAAAAACATCACAATAATTCTTACCCAATTATTATGATCAAATAACACACATTTGATCATCCTCCAAAGTCGGTCCCAAAGGTAACATGTAGAAAAGTATTAAAACATATTACCACTTAACTCCAAAACATTCTCCAAATCCTATAATGCTATCCAGAGTAGATCACACCATGATACGCCCATCCTTTATCTTTAACACTTCCATTATAGCATATCTAGTCCAATAATAACTTAGTCACCAAAAATAGTAAAGTCAACCAGAGACCAGCACAAATAACAATATCGTACTTGTGAAAAAGAATCTTCACATGCAAGCACACTATCAAAAGATATTTGAAATGAAACACTAAACAAACTATTTTACCATGTTACCAACACTATAGAACCTAAAATGAAAATGCAAATAAATGCATAGCATTCTAAAATCTCGTCCAACCCGTTTCCAACAACCAACCTCACTCTCAACAAGTAGCTTATCATAACTTCTCCAAAATAATAGTTGGGGACTTGTAAGCATGATAGTGAAATATCCACAACACAAATCCATAACTACTAGATCCACATGAAGTCATCATCTTATGTAGATAAATTCAAAGCATTTTCATATAAGGTCATCATATGTGCTTTTTGCATAAAACATCTTTTCAATCTTCCATCTTTCAGATAATCCTCATACTATCTTGAAAACTTCATTACAATAACATAACATCATTTGAACACCAAATGTCAAATACAAAACACTTATCATTAAATCAATTATTAGATACACTTCACGACATGAAATGATTTTCATATTTTCTTCATTAATCAATAGCAACACCCATCTTCTTCATCAAAGGCCTTCAAATATTCTTCATCAATCAATTTCGGCACCAATATTCTTTATAAAAGGTCTTCAAATCTTCTTTCATCAATCAATGTTTGTCATATTTACAAACTAAACACTAGTCTCCATATCAATCATCTATTTCCATCTTCAATATATTGACATAAATGCAACAATGGTTGACATTAATAACAACACAAATGCTAACAAACAAATCTTTAAAGAGGAGGATCAAGTATTCACGAGATCACAACATTGCAAGAAAGCATAATTGCATAAATAAACAAAGAATAATAAGTTGTCACCAAAACATTTTGGCCCATACCGGATCATGAAAAAAATAGTTAGTGTTGCGTGCAAGCTGAAATTGTCCCAATAACCAAGATACATCTAGTTTTTCATGTTTATTGTTTGAAAAAATTAATAGAGAATAGCATCCCTACAAAAATAACATTACTAAATCTTGATTAAGGAGAATGAATCTTATTAGAACAATAGTTCATTCTCCAAACACACACAATGATGTTGAGGGCTATAACACTCAATGATTATCTCCTTCAATGGAAGAATCTGCTAGTTGAAGATGTCATATGGGAAGGGGAAGAGTACACGTAGAAGAATCCTCACTTAGTTAGCATTGAGGACTGTGCTTCTCTAAAGAGGGGGGAATGCTACACCCTTAAACCTATAGTATACATATGGATATGAGTAATTGGATTATGGATACCTTATCCCCTAGTGAAGTCATATTATCATTATTATATTGTTATTTATTTAGGTTGGCCTTAGGACTATATAGTCATATTTAGTTCCACTTGGGTGATATAGTTGTCATAAATAGGGTATATATAGGAGGTAGAGAGCCTTATTTTATTGTATATTGTGAAGTGTGTTCTCATTAGAGGATTTTGGAGGTTTCCCCCTTGAAGTGGCTTATTATTTTCTCCTATTACACACCATTATCATTATATTTTATATTATCTTCCCCATCTGTACACTTTATTCCATTAAACAAGACCCCCAAGGACTACTTCTGACACAAGGTAAAATATGGTTCTCCCCATAAGACAGTGTTATCATAGTCTTTAAACCAACCATTTTTTATACTTTTTCATCTTTACCCATGCCTCATTCGGGTGGTCCTCATGAATAAATAAGTGTTTATATATAAACCTGCATTGATACATTTTCCTATAGACCCAATGAAATATTATAAAAATAGGCTTAAGGACTACAAAGTTCATACCGAAGTAAGGAAGATCAGCATTTTTCAAAAAATGCCGAAGCAAGTAAACTAGCTTTCCAAGTTCTTATTTTCTCTGATTCCTTGACATTTCTCATTGTCGCCTTATCACCATTTTTTAAAAGTTCAAAACCCCCCGATCATGAATTTCTCAACTTGTGAAAGGTGGTGCACCCACAACATCCTAATTAGTTTTGAAGTTGTGTAGAGAAGTGACATCGCGATTTTGGGTTGGTTCAAAAGTTATGGAAAACATCAATTCTCTGACTTTGACCTTGTCATCCAATAACTCATGAAGGATAAAAACTTCAGGGAAAAGATATGTAGCCAATTTAGTAGTGATGAGAGATAGCACATTCCTTGAGGATATAATATGTTTGAATCTAAAGGATAATATGGATCATTAAATAGCCAACGCTATTAATTTACTTTGTAGGGTGGCAACACGAGTGTTGATAATATTTAAGTCACAATTAATGGCTGCCAAATTAAATAGATTTGAATCTTGGACGAGCGAGTTCATTCTTTGTGTTCCATCACCAACCTTTGTTTTTGTCTTTAGAATGCGGCTCCTTGCAAACGATGATTTTTGGAATGAAGATCCTCAGCCAATTTGCCAACCCAACTTGACATAAAAAGATTGGAATAATTTGACCTTAATTTCAATCCTCTTCACTGTCGCATGGGATCTTAAATTGAGCTATTCTATCTATGAGAGTGATATTCATGAACTAGAAGGAGAACGAGACTAATCATAGCTACATAATATATTTTTGGAACTTCATATGGAAGAAGATAGAGCAGTGCCTGAAGAGTTTCTCGATGAAATGCAAGATTTGCTAAGTGTGATTCAAGTTGATGGAGATCTAGTGTTTTGATTTTCAACGATGCAATATATTTTATTTTGAAAGGTCATGGAAATTGTAATATGTTATAAAGAAAACCATTTTGGATACTTTCTTGTAATGGTTATTGTCAAAAAACTATTAATTCTTGGCAACGAACAATTTATTTTGGATATATATAACTCTTTTCTAAAGAAAAAAGAAGAAGAAAAAGGGAGAAAATATTTTCTATTTTGGGCTTTTTGTAAGGGGAATGAATAGTTTTCTATTTTGAGTCTTGATTTATTGTACAAAAATAGAAGCTTTGAATTCTACAATATTGTCCAAGAAATAAGGAGTTTCTCAAAAATTTTGTTTATTTAATTCTCTTTGTGACTGTTATTTTCTTAAGTTAGTTCTAGTCATTCTTGGGTAGTTTGATTTGTTATAATGGATTATGAGTGTGGACACTTAATGAACTTTGAATCTCAAATGCTTACACCATCTAAAAAGGATTGCTATCATTTTCCTATTTATTTCATGTGGGTAATTAAAATTTGTTTTATTTATCTTCATTGAACTCCATTTTAAATAATTTTTTTACATCTACTTTCAAGGTTATGGTTAGATGTTAGTACCTTTTTTCTTTCATGTTAAAAGCACACCCAATTTCATTTATTGCACATCTTTTGAAGGTAGTTGCGCCTTGTAAAACAAGGAGATAACACTTACAAATACCATTGCAAGTGACTCATTTATTGGTTGGATTTGTTACTTTTGTGGGAAAGGGAGTATTGAATCAAAGTGAAAAATATGTTCACCAACAAAGAGTTAGAAAAGAATTCATTTGACCCCCCCCCCCCCNAATTCATTTGCCCCCCCCCCCCCCGCCACAAAAAAATGTGAGAAGAAAAGTATTGTGTGTAAAGATATGCCCCTCCCTAAACTAAAATGAAAAGAGAAACCATGAAAACTCCACTCAAATGATACATGTAGTGCTCATAAATTCCCAATGGTATACACTAAAGATTATCCATGAATAATGAACAACATATCTTTCCTTAGGAAGAAACAAAACCTAGAATCTATGCAAGATAATAACCCATTATGTATATGAATATGCAAGAACTAAAATGAATGTCTCTAAATGTTTCACATGATCCAAATACAAATGATGTCCATGATGTCTACAAATAATGCTTAAATATCTCAAAGCCAATGCTAGGCTATAACAAATGATGATAAGTGTTGGTATTATTTGTTGGTGTTTGGTACTATGTTGAGAGATTATTAGTTGGTTATCATCAATGTCAACTAAGTGAGTACAAGTGAGTACTATGTTAGCCCCATATAGACCCAAATTTAGAAATTTAGAATTTGGGTCTTCTCTATGTCAATCCTTTCTCAGATGAACATTTTATCTATCAAGCATGAGTATTGAACCCCTTTGAACTAAGTTCAAAGAGGTTCAAAGTGGTTCAAGTTGGTTCTTATGGTTCAAATACAGTCAAGTTCAATAGAGAGGTTCAGAGTTCAAGTTACAAGGCAAGGTTTATAAGTTCAAAGGAACAAGCTTGGGAGATCTGAGGTGCAGTTTTGAAGACTTGACCCATCATTCTAGAGAAATAATCCCTTATTTTGAATTTTTCAATTCATAGTTATGATTTCAAATATAGAATTCATGAATCCAAATAACAAGATTGACTAATCAAAACTTGTCAAGTTCAGAAGGATTCTGGAGATTTATTGCATGTTGCTATGAAACATTCCAAGATAATAAATTCCCACTCCTATATTTTATATCATGGGTATTGACACGAAGCTCATCATTATCATTTGGATTTCTATTTTATGTGACATCAAATCTTGGTGGGATCCATTATGACAGTGCAGAAGAAAATATCAAACAAATTTTGTAATCACAAATTCGCAAGAAACAGAAAAATAATCATATTGTGGGGGGCATAGCTTCCAAATCCACCATTGGATCTTTTTGAAATTGAAATATGTTTGACAAAAACCTAGCTACCTAAATTCTCACTAGTGTGATCTTCAAAATTCTTCTTGGTTCATGAGATATAGATGACTGTGTGCAGCACTACCTAAACTGCTCATAACAGTCATGAAATTATGACAACACTCCATCATTAGCAAGTGCCACTTGTCCAAGAGCCCATGTGTATGTTTTCTTGATATGGAATATCAGTCTTGGGTTATTTATAATTATAATTTTTGTAAAACATTAAGTCCAATAAGATGATAAAGAAAATAACTTCCAAGAATAAGTTATTAAAATTGAAAAGAAACTGTCGGAAGGACAAGAGTTAAATATGCAAAAGAAGGAAAATAAAAAGGGGGTTCTTTTTCTGGAGTCGATGCTGCTACAAGAAGGAGAGGAAAACATTTTCTAAATTTTATTGGAACAGAGGGGAGGATATAGTATGTTTTATTTTCAGATTTAATTTTCAGTGTGGATGAGAATGACAGTCTTTTGACTATCATTCTGTATCAGAAGATAGATGCAATATGTTTTAAATATTTGAGTTTGAATATATTCACTTAGATTGTCATTGAAATTTGTGTCAATGCAATTATTTTTGATAAACTACTGTCCATTAAAATGTATTAATGTATTCAAAGAAGTCTCTGAGTTTCATGTGTCACACAAAATCTGAAATAGAGTTTTGATCTTTCCCCTAGTCTTTTGATTTGAATGTTGAATTGGGAATTCTTGTGTTTTCAGTTCCTGCTTACTTATTTGTAAATTGTCACATCTATCCAATGTTAATAGATAGATGGTTTCTCACCTTCCATGCCTTCTGGTTAAAGGCATACCCATAATTTCATTCCTTGAATATCTTCTGAGGGAGTTATACCTCTACAAAATTCAGAGGGAAGTGGTTACCATATACTTACCCAACTGTTGTGGATTTTTTGTCTCTAAGAAAGGGTGGTAGAGTTAATCTTGTCAGTGTTTTTGAAGGAGACAAATCTATTCACCAACATACTATTAGGATTAAGTAATACTGAGAGAGTGTGAATCATTATTACAACACTTTAAACTTAAACCAATTAAATTCCAACTTAACTAGATAAATACTGAAATGAAAAGAACATAAACACAAAACACACAACTCATAATACCATGAATTTATTGTCGAGGAAACCCTGGCCAAGGGAAAACCCTAGTGGGGATGGTACCCACAAATATGCACTAAAAGTATATTTTCCCTTTTAGGAGACATAGCCATGTTAGGAGTTGATTATTACATTAGCACATTTCCTTGTTAGAGGAATACAAAACCCTGTTAAAGGTATACTGAGCTCACTTCTCATACAATCGGGAATATGGTTTTCTCAATAGTGAAAAATATAAGCATCTGTTATGCTTAGGTAGTTCCAGTTATAGCTTGCATCACCTTCTGTCTGATTCTGACATCACAATGCATTCATTCATCTATTCGCATCACATCCACATTCATACTTCACTTCTCAAAAGCTCTTCATATATATATACATTATTACATTACCCAGTCAGCTTCCAAATACATCACAAAATGGAACCAACACCTTTACAAAACTAAAATATAAAGTCGGAGATCATACATTACAAAAATAGAGGTAGTTCCCAAACCAAATCCAACTTAGCATGTTTGGATTCACCGTTACACTTCCTCAATCATCGCGACCATTCAACTGCTCTGTCTTGTTGTATCATTGTCTTCACATGACTTCAACTATCTATATCTTTCATCTTTGAACTGCAAAAATCAAGAAACCTTAACTAAACATCTATCATACCTCAAAATATATTCTCCTAAGCTCGCATGTCTTCATTTTTCATATACTATCTTCGCTGACCAAAACTATACTGCTATACTCTGTAATTTTGCTTTTTGTACCTAGTCATTTTTACAAGTCACAACTCCAAAACTATGTTTCACTCTAAGAAATCATTCATAACTTATGTGTTTCCATAAATGACAAGCCTAAGGTGTTCCTTAACACTCTTGAATGAACCACTTGCCAACGATCTCTCCCTTTGGCATTGATGGCAACACTTAGTGAAAAATGACTAAGTGTCAATACCAAAAAGAATATACAAGACACTCTTTATCCCTTTTACATATATCTTCTCTACTTTATACATTTTTCATTTCTCTTCTCCCCCTTTGACATCAATGGAAAAGGTATACAAAAATGTAGAATACATAACAAAATTGTGTCAATTCTTACTAAAAATTTAGACCATCTTCAATACATCTTGAAAAGAGCTTTCCAAGATAGTCACTTCTTCATTACATGTCTTCACCAATATCTGACCCACATGGATCAGTCCATTCAGTGCAAAAGAAGATGTCTCTACTTCCTTTATCTCGGTAGGCATGTATCTAGTGAGGGCCTTCTCTGTCTTCTCCATGTCATAAAGGTGTATCTCAAGAACTAATAACTTAGGAGTAATCAATGTCTTCAACATACCAAATCTTCCCATAACTCTCCCTTTCTCGATTTCCAACACACTTATCTTATCTAGAAGTATGGATACTTCCTTGTCTAGCTCTAGAAAATTGTGAGAGGATGTCGCACAACTATGCATCAGCTTATCTAGAGCCTTTCTATCATTAGCCATGATATCTACAATATTATGAATATTCTTGATAGGATTTATACAATGGATGTATAAACTCCTTCCATATGATACACAACCTTTTGCTTCAGAAATTGTATTGTTTAGTATGCCCAAGTCCCATGAGATAGACTTGCATACATCCTCTAACTTCTTTGCAATGCATTTTTGTTCTTCCTTTTCCTCTACTATCTTCTCTAAAGACTCATAATGACTATTAAAGTCATCCAATACCATGTTCAGGTTCTCTATAGTGTCCTTACCTTTGAAATTAAACAATATATGCAGGAGTTTGTTGAAGGTATTGACTACCATATCTAGTACTCTTGTCTTCTTTTCTATTTTCTGCTCTGATCTCTCCTTAGCTTTTGTAAATGTGATGTAAGATAGCTTCATCAACTCATATTCATCCATACTATCCACATATGTACTCAATGTTTTCTCTCCACTTCCCAACAATAAGGTTGAAGAAATAGGTGTCATTAGTTTGTGTTTCACTTCATCCTTACTCTTCGGTTCCTTCACAACCTCGGCGATTCTTTCTTTTTCTTGACTCTTAGAGGGATCTTCCTTAGTAGATTTTACCTTGTCTATATCAATATCATACATAGTATTAGTGTTTCCTTCAAAAGGATCATTAGAATCCAGTGAGGTATCCAATACCATAGGCACACCAGCAACAAAGAAACTTGATTGCTTCACAGTACAGATAAACTGACTAGTATCCTTTCCATCCTTAGATGAATCAATGTTGATTATTGCAGGCCTGGAGGACTCTCCCTTTAGAGTAGATCCAGTTGCCTTAGGTCTAGGAGGTGTGAGTTTCTCAGGTTCACTATCCAGGTTCAATATCCATTAGTATTTTATCTATTGCCTTGTGAGTATCCTCAATTACTTCATCATATTTTCTTTCTATTATCTTGATTAGTTTGTACTTAGTTCTTAATGGGAGTTTCAGTGCATTTAGTATCCTTTTATGCTCATCAAATGATATCACTGGTAATATGTCTTCAATAGTTTTTACCCTGATTTGTTCATCTTCTTGTAATGCTAATTTCTTCCTCACTTCAAGTTTATCATACAAATCCAGAGGAATGCTTCCAGTCATCTCTAACAGATTCTTCTTTAAAACTAACATGTGCTTAATCACAATATCTTCTATAAGGATTTGGTAATTAACATCATACCTATCATAATATTTGCTTACTTTATTTATCTTTCTTTGGTCCACAAATCTTTTCTCCGTCATTTTCAAGTTAGGTTTCTAGAGTTGTCCGTTCATAGGTTTGTCTTGTGATTTCTTCTCTTCTCCTTCTATCTTCTTTTTCATCTCTTCTACCTTATCCTTTTCTTCTTCTTTCTTCTTTGCATTTGACTCCTTTTTTTGTATTTTTTCTCTGTTTCTTGGGTAGGTAATTTTGTTTAGAGGATTTTGAAGGTAGTTGCGCTTTGTAAAACAAGGAGAGAGCACTTACAAATACCATTGCAAGTGACTCATTTGTTGGTTGGATTTGCTACTTTTGTGGGAAAGGGAGTATTGAATTAAAGTGAAAAATATGTTCACCAACAAAGAGTTAGAAAAGAATTCATTGACCCCCCCACCCCCCCACAAAAAAAGAGTGAGAATAAAAGTACTTTGTGAAAAGATATGATCCCTCCCTAAACTAAAATAAAAAAGAGAAACCAAGCAAACTCCACTCAAAATTATACATGTAGTGCTTGTAAATGCCCAATGTTATACACTAAAGATTATCCATGAATAATGAACAACATATCTTTCCTTAGGAAGAAACAAAACCAAGAATGTAAGCAAGATAATACCCCATTATGTATATGAATATGCAAGAACTAAAATGAATGTCTCTAAATGTTTCACATGATCCAAATACAAATGATGTCCATGATGTCTTCAAATAATGCTTAAATATCTCAAAGCCAATGCTATATAACAAATGATGATAAGTGTTGGTATTATTTGTTGGTATTTTGTACTATGTTGAGAGATTATTAGTTGGTTATCATTGATGTCAACTAAGTGATTACAAGTGAGTACAAGTCCCAATATACAACATGTAAAGTGAAGATACAATCGGTAATAAGGTCACACTGAAATTTGGTTAAGTCTAGAAGATCGGTAGACTATACATACATCACTTTGGTGGTGGTATGGTATAAAAAAAATTCTGAGGGGTCACAAAATTATCTTTAACCAGTTTACATTTCAAAGTGGTTCCAACCACAACTTATTTGGTTGAGCAGTGATAGAGTTTTGAATGTCGCATACACTAAGATAGGTAGAACTCTTATGTTCTTGATCAATTGGTTAGTAGATCACAGATCAGTGAGTGGTAAAGTATATGTTACCATTTATAATGATTTGACAACATGGAATAAAGGTCATACATCCAATGTATGGTTATTTATGAGATTGATGCAAGAATTTAAGACAGATTTGAGTTGTTGCATTGGAGGAGTCAAAACATGTTTTACTATCTTGGAGATATAAACTTCCAGATCTTATCTTGACCTAAGGAGGTCATGATAAATCATTTCTTTCATCGAGATTATCAATTTAACACATGGTACAATTGTAGAAAAGAAATTTTAAGATCATTCTTAGGTCGATGCAAGTTGTTTCTATAAGGGAACCGTTCTTATTGAAAAAAAGAAGAGAGAGAGTTGTTGTTGTTGTTGAAGAGTTTGTTTTGTGTGATTAGGGTTTTATGATTTCAAGTTGAAGTTACGATCAAAGAGGAGAAAACAAAGAGAAATTACAAATTACAAAGGTACAAATTTTAAATAATTTATAGGATCTGTTAAGCAATCAACGCTACATCCAGATCACTTATATCATTGTTTCCTAATAGTTGAGCAGAAAAAATCCCTTAACAGGGTGAACTCTAACAAGTTCTTTTTGTAAATCCTTTAACAAGGTGACTTCTTTATTGAGGTTTTAAATCCTCTAGAGAGGTAGATCATAGTTGATCTTATTGTACTCCTAACAGTGTACTAGTCACTCCTAACAGGGTGAACCCTCAAAAATGGTATTTGTAGCTCCCAACATGGCAAACTCATATATTGTTGTATTGGGGTTATGTGTGTCATCCACACCATGGTTTTTTTCCTCTTACAAGGGTTTCCACATGAAAAATATCAGTGTTATGTGTGATGATTTTGTGGATGCTTGATATTAATTTCTTTCATATATTTTCATCAGTTATTTACTTTATAAGTTTGGAAAGTATTTCAACATTTATTTGGTTCAATGGTTGAATTAGTTCATTATTTGTTTGTATTGATTCACCCCCCTCTTAGTACCTATTTTTTATACAATTGGTATCAGAGCATAGGTCCTCTTTGGTGATAAGTCTAACAGCTTGGGAAAATATCCACTACTATGGAAGAGTATAGGTATGGGATGCAACTTGATAATGCGAACAAGATGATCAGGGAGCTAAAAGAAAAATTGAGACACTCTCTTGCAAAGAGGAGAGAACTTGATGATCAACTGAGTGAAAGCCAAGATTACATAGAACAAATGTCTGAAGGAAGTACATCTAAAGAATATGAAGAAGCAGTGCTGAATCTATTGGAAAAGAACAAGAAGCTTAAAGAAAATATGGCTAATCTAAGAAGAGAGCTTGAAAGTCAGTTTTTCAGGATGTGTGAAGATCTGGAAGAAAAAAGGAGTGTAGAAGCTACCAAGAAAGTTGCTAATGATGCCCTAAAAGAAAAAGGTGAAGAGCTTGACAAACTAAGACATGAATTTACCCTATATCAGAATCAAATGCATGACACTACTACAAAGAACCTTCAAGTATTAGTTGAGAATGAAATACTTAGGAAGATGAATGAGTCATTGAGGAAAGAATTGGAAACTAAGAAAGAAGCAAATGAAAAACTGAGAAAATACAATGAAAGCTCACAAAATCTTGATGAAAAACTAAAGAGTCAAAGAAGACATGGAGATACAATCGGTCTAGGTTATTTAGGAGAAGAAAAATTCAAAGTTGGAGAGTCCTCTAAAGCTGAACCTAAGGAGGCATAGAAAGATCAGAAGGTAGATCCATTCAAATGAGGTAAGAAACCTAACAAACCTACTTGCTATAACTGTGGAAACCTTGGTCATACTGCAAATGTGTGCAGAAGCATACCGATGAATATACCTTATACTTTTAATGGTTATTTTTACAATTGTCACAAGTATGGTCATGATGCATATGAGTGTAGATCTAGCAGTAGATCTAGGAATGGATCTAGTGGTGGTAATTTTGATGGATTCTATTTTTCATGCAACAAATCTGGACACAAAGATGAAAATTGTAGGTCAAGAGTATATGCACCTAGGTCACCTATTCCATCAGTGAATATTGTTAGAAGGGAAATACAATTCAACACTACATGTTTTGTATGTGGTAATTATGGACACCTAGCAATAAACTACAGAATGAGAACTATGAGAGGCAATGTTGGTCCTTGGAAGTCAATAGGTATGACATGTTTTGTCTGTCATAAGATAGGTCATTTGGCTAAAGATTATCAGTTTAAGAACCAATCTCCTCATCAGTCAGAAGATTGAAAAGGAAAGTAGATTTCTAATGTTGACGAAGTCCAAAGTGATATGAAGAAGACATGGGTGAAGAAAGGTGAAATAAATTCCTCTGAGTTGACATAAAACTCCACAAGTTTAGGAAATGTGGAGGTTCCATCGGTAAACTAAGCATATTATTTTCTTAGGGGGAGCACTTAAAGACAAATCCATTATTGATCCTCTAGACTCAAGAGTGGTAAAGAGCTATATGCACATTATGGTGTAAGTTTCTATGATTTTGTATAGACTACACTGATATTTTAGCCAATATCTAATTGATAAATGGTTAGTACTATTGGTTGGGTGCCAACCAGTGGATAAGTGTTAACCGGTGACATGACACTAAAAAATAGTGGAAAGAGATCTTGAAAAAATTCAAAAACAGTGGAAATAGATCCTTAAAAAATTCAAAAAATAGTTAAAAGAGATCTTGAAAAATTCAAAAACTGTGGAAAGAGATCCTGAAAAAATTCAAAAATAATGGAAAGAGATCCTGAAAAAATCCAAAAAAACAGTGGAAATAGTCTTGAGAAAAGAGAAAAAAATGGAAAAATGAGCATGAAGAAAGTGAAAACATTCAAATATGGATCTTGAAAAAATTGTTATCTTGGTGAAAACCTAGTAAATAGGCACCTTGGTAATAAAAATAAAAATAAAAAGAGAAAAAATAAAAAAGAAGCAAAAAAATCAGAAAAAGATAAAAAGTTCCTTGGTGAAAACCTAGCAATAGGCACCTTCGTAGCAAAAAAAGAAAAAAAAGACAAAAAGAGCAATAAAATTCAAGTGGTGAAAACCTCGTAAACAAGGGTCATTTGAACCTTAGGTTTTGACTAGTTGCATGGACGTATTTGCATCTTTTTGTCACCATTGTATATATTCGTTCATCCTTCATTTGTACATAGTCATAATAAAGTCTTTGAACTACATTTGCACATACCGAGCTTTTGTCATATTTTAGAAATTTGCCCAAGCCCAACATATTTCTTTTCAATTGGGGGCATTAATCCAAAAGCAATGGATTTCAACAAAGTAGGCACCAATTCACATGAATCGAGGCATCCAACCATAAAAATAGACACTTGAACCTTTGATTTACATCATTGTTCAAGTCGCATCTGATCTTGACACAAGCGTAATCCTTGACCTTCACTGACTTATTATTATCAGGATTAAAAATAAACAAAGCCCAAAATATCAAAATGGATGAAAGTTCTATTTGAAATATGGATACAAAAATGGCACTAAGTGTTTTTTTGGATGAGGTATTGATTTTTACTGAGTCGTGTCTTTCTAGTTAATCCATGATGTTTCAACTAGATTAGAAATTATGAAAGCATGACATCTTTTCTTGATTGTTGTGTGACTATTTTAAGATTGATTCATTGAAGTATGTAAATTTTTCTAAAGACATGACCATCAAAGAGTCATTGAGGATATTTTGCATATGGAAGGGATTCAATCTCTGTCTGTTTATGCAAAAGGATACCTTGGTCATTTAGATCTTCCCTATCTTAATGCCAACATCCACTTGCAACATTGAATCTGATAAAAGCGGTATTCATAGTCCCATGGTTGAACTAGTGAGAGTTGTATTGGCTTCATTGTTGAAATCCAATGATAGCAGTATTCATATCATCACGGTTTGTCAAACTCACCAGTGGTGGTTGTACGTGCTAGAGGTATCAAAAAGATCGATGATAAAAATTTAATCCATGCATTCTTTGCAAAAATGAGAGCTAGTCGCATTCATTTAGAAGTAATTTTGTATAAAGGATTTCCTTGGTTAGGGAATGAGTTTTTCGAAGGGTTGATATAATAAAAAAAATTTCTCTTTTAAATTGAGTATGTTGGACTTTAACCAAACACATTACATATCATTAATCATTATTCATTATTCTCCAAAAAGTTCATTATTCATTAAAGCATTAAATTATAAATCATTTCATCATTAAGGTGCATTTCATTAAAAGCTAAATTGCATACGAAAAGAACAAAAATAAAAGCATTTCTCATCTAGTTTCATTGCATATCATTGCATAAAGTTCATCATTAACATCATTAAGAGCATTAAATAAAAGCATTTATCATACATTTTTTCATCCATCTAACTATTGTCATACATAAGACAACTCATTCACAACATATAAAAGTAAATGCATATCCATATAGAAGTGCATCCATGTATCATCAACATAGAAGTCCAACATAGTGTGACATCATACAGAGAACATGGAATCAAGAGTAAGAGTGTTTATCATAAAAGTGATCATCAAATATCCATCAAATGTATATCAAGATACATCAACCAAAACGACATTAGAATATCGATCAAAATACATAATGGTACATCATATAACAAGAGGGAGGCTCATGATCTCAACTAGGGGCACCATCTATACCACCTATCCCAACTATTCCATATGGCTCATTTGTCTCATTTGTCCCTCTGCTAGCTGAACTACCTGGATATATCTGAGGCACCTAACTAGTACTCGCTACGCTAGGCATCCCTGTCATCATAGTCATAAAAATCTACATCATAGAAGAAACCTTATCAATCCGGCCACTCATAGTTGTCATCCCGACCTGTAGAGTCCTAACATCCTGTGTGAGTGTATCCATAGCCTGTGGAACCTATGGAGTTATAGGATCCTATGGAGCTATCCGAACCTGTGGTACTTCAGGAACTACTGGAATCACTAGAGCCTACTGAACATGTCTGGCATGCGCTAGTTGAGCCTATATATCTGCTCTCTGTCATCTCTATCCCAAAGCTGCTAATGGAATATGAGGAGCTCTGCCACCAATCCCACCACCTCTCATCTGAACCCCTCCACCTCTCATCCATACCTGACCGCCTTGCATATGTACTTGACCACCTCTCATCTTCACCCTACCCCCACCTCTCTCAACACCTCCAACTCCACCTCTCCTTGGAACTCTCTATCTCGGCGCTATGTCACCTCTCCCACCATTACCTTCAGCTCCATCATCATCTGATGGATCATCTATATCAGGTATAGGCTCACCTAGATCTATAAATCATGGAAATCTATATCGAGAAAACCACTAAGTATAATATGCTGACATCCCAGCATCCACCACCTGATCTAACATGTCTCATGCCATGTAACCCATTTGGTGTATCTCCTCACAGGCATAACGATACTCAACCTGTGGACCCCACATGGACCTCTCCGCCTGTACTCCAGAATATAAGGCTAACCCATGTGGGATATCTTATGTTTGAATGTACTGTCTCATCACTCTGTAGAAGCATAATCTCTCAATAATCAAAGGAGACTATCCTATCATCCATCATGGTGCTTATATGGAAGATCTGCATCATTCTCATGCCACACCTCACATCCAAGGTAGGGTCACCACACTATCTGGTCCATGTCATCAAGCATATGACGCCAAAACTCCAAATTTCCCAGATGAGGATGGACAATCATACCCTTGTATAGAAAACCAAATGGCCAATCTAGATCTTTGTGTCTCACTGCAATGGGTCTTGTAACAAGAATGTGCTCCCATATCTAGAGTTGTAGTAATACTGCACCTGCTGAAAGTGCAACACCATTTCTATATACTACATGATGTAGCTCGTGATATAACTGTGCTAGCATGAAAGAACCCCAATCAAAATGTCATGGATCTGTAGTCATATCCTCTAAGATGAGACCCCAACTAACACAAATTCATGACCTCATCCGTTGGGAAGTAGGAAACCACTAATCAAAGAACCAAGTACTACAGGAAGACAAGGGAATGAAAAAAACTATGCTCATGGTATGCTCTCATCACCAACCATCAGATCAGTGAATACCCATCTACATGTCACCCCATCATAAACCTGTTCATAATAAACCAACTCACCCCGAGTCAGAATCCTGAATAATCTGTACACGTCCTCAGGAATGATAGTCATCTCACCTAATGGAAAGTGGAAAGTATTGTGGTTGGAGTGCCACCGCTCCGCCATAGCTGTGAGTAAACCCCAGTTCATTAGGAACCGAGGCATCTCTAGTAAAAAGGACAAACCACATTGACCTATCACCCATCTCTCCTGGGAAGTCAACTAGTCAACCATATCCAATGGCCATGGTAGTAGTCCCCGGATATAAAACTTTCAGAACTGAACCTATTTTGCAATCAAGTGGAAACACATTAGTATCATCTTTTAAATGGATTATCACAAGTTAATCAAAGATATTCTATCATCCTATCGCTCTTCTTGAGCACATCAAATTTTTTCCTAACTCTATATCATGAGAATGGAAAAAACATCAGTTATCCTATCAACCTATCAGGATTGACATCATAAAAATTCATCAAAATGTTGGAACTAACATCACAAACACTTGTTTTTCATCACATATCAGGCCACATCAAACACTCAATCGATCAAACACTTAGCCAAATCAGAGGACATTCAAAATCAAAGTTCAATTCATCAAATCAGGCCATGCACCATTTCATTTGGGTGTATGCGTCATTTCATATCATCATACGCGTCACATCATGTATGCGCTAGTTAAATCCTACTATGTGCTATTTCATTCCTCGCAAGTGCAACATCAATGTGTACACGCTAGTTTTTCTACTACATGTTACTTCATCGCAAACTACGCGCTAAAACAATTGGGAATTTCCATTAGGGTTTTCTAAGTGCTATTTCACTTATCATACGTGCTATAATCCTATGTTTCTAAGTGCTAGATCACATTATTCTACGTGCTACTTCTAGTTGCAGATGCGCTACTTTGTTGTTGTACATGCTATTTAAAACATTCTACGTTCTACTTTGCAAAAAAATTAAAAATTTACTCTAATAACGCATAAAAATCCTATAAAAGTAGTAAAAATTTCAAATTGATCAAATGAAAGAGGATTTGAGCACTCACCGGAGGTCCGCAGTTTGTAGGACACTGAAATTGGTGCCCTCACTTAAATCTATGCTCTCAGATCAGTACAACCATCGCTATTAACTTTCTATTCACCCAGAGAAAAATGAGGGTAAAAAGTAAAAACAAAATGTGAAAATGACATTTTTACCCCCATTTATACCTTTTTGACCTAATTGAAAGGTATTTTTGACCTTTATTTACCTCATAAGGTTAAAAATTGCACACCGGGGCATTTTTTGAACTTTGGATTATCATAAATGAAATCATAATTGACCTATCACATTCATTTTCAAAATATTTTTTAACATCAATTTTTCTTTCATTTTCGAGGGAGCAAGTTATTATCAGAGTGTGAAATCAATCAATCAAATATGGGGCATCAAAATTTGAAATCATCATCAATGGGCATTTTATCAAGCTATTTTTCACATCAGATTTTTTTTATCGAAAATCAGTTGTACTAGCAAATCAGTCATCGAGAACAGATCAGTCAACCAAACAACAAACACTCTTTGAACCAATGCGCTTTCCACATCAATTCAAAGAGGGGCATTTGTAGACACCTAAATTTGGTCAAGTAAAATCAAACAAAGAGTGAAGTGAGAAAATCAAGCAAAATCATGAATTAATTGAATTGTCAAAGCTATTGAATTAATTAAATCAAAAAGATCAATTAATTATGCAATTGATATTAATCAATTAATTGTATAGTTAAAGGTAATTAATTCTAACCCATTCAAGGGTGCACATGGCTAAAGAAAATCAAATAAATCAATTAATTAATTCATTGTATTCCTCCCCCATCACATGGGACAAATCAAAATCAACCAATGAGGATTAAGGATTGAAATCACATGGATCAAGACCAAAATGATTCTCCATCACACATCTTTGAATTGCATCTTGACCACTCATTTTGTCTCTCTATTTGAAACCAACATTTAAATTGTCTCACCATTTGAAACCCTTAACTCAACTCAGCCCTAATCATGATCAAATCAACTCTACCCCCTACCCTTGGGAAATCCTTTAAATAGAGGCTATTTTGACAACAAAAAAAGAGAACACACATTCATGAGCAAAGCATCATCACTATAGGCAAATATTTTGAGTTCATAGCATTTGCATAATAGTGATCAATCTTGAAGCATTTTAGTATAATTTGAGCTAAATAGGGTATAATGCATCATTTAGATCACTATTCTCAACCTAGGACTATCATTAATGGATGTTCAAAGCTGAGACCATATTATTTTCTTTCCTAGATAGAAATCCATGAGATGCTCATTGCTCATGTTTTCAATTCAATTAGTTTAAATTGTTAGATTTCAAAATTGAATTGATAAATAGTGATACTAATCTCATGAAGATATATTCATATATACAAAGACATTAAAAATTAAGTTTACCAAGACATCATTGCCAACATTATTGTACCACTTCACACTGAATGAATAGGTGATCAACGAATTCATTCTCCTTTTTGCACATCAGGCATCTAAAAGGCCCAACAAAGCCCATTTTCATTAGCCTACTACCAATCAATATTTTCCCTTGAATAGATAGACAAGAGAAGGATCCTACTTTGGGTAGACTGCTTGGATTCCAATAGAGGTCAGTGTGCCAGTCACACTTGTCCCAATCCCTCCAAAGGGTCTCATAGCCTAATTTGGTTGAGTATTCCCCTATTTTAGCAGCACACAAGATTATTTCATCTTGTCCTCTGGTAATAGCCATGTGTCATTTGGAAAATTCCACTATTAGGAAGTCTTTGGAAGCTTGATCGAGGCCTGGGAAATCTCTCCATTGAGAACTACAAGGGCCATCATTATCCTCCACAACAAGATAATCACGAACCCTATTACCCAATAGAGAAACCAATTTATCCTTAATGATTTCCATTTATGGTTTAGCTATCAAATTGTCGTGGTCATCCCCAATGAACCATCCTTGATGCACCACGAGAGATGCTTAGTTATGATATGTCTACTCATCGTATATTTCTAGATAGCTGAACCGTTTGGAGGATCTGCAATAGTGAGGATACGTCAGGGGACATTAGAATCGAGATATTTCCCCTATAGAAGCCTACTCCATAGGGCTTCCAAGTCTCTTTACATACGCCATATGATTTTAGCCACTAAATCATTATTATGGGGTAAAATATCTTTAATACCAATCAGACATTGGCTTCATTGTCCCGGTCGATAAGAGGGATTTTGAACTCGTCATTAGATCCTTGCCAAAGAAAATTCCTTAGAATTTTGGATATCTCTCTTTCTGGTTTCCTTGTGATTTCCATGGTAGAAAGTATGTAGATGGGGATGGCTAAAAGTGCAACCTTTAGCATGGTAATAAGTTCTAGCAATGTAAGTCATCACCCCTTCCAGCTAACAGATCGCCTCTCGCATTTTTCTCAAATTTCCTTCCACATTTTTCTCTTGATGGCTCCACTAAAAAGTGACACACCCAAATAAGTTAAATCTATAAGATTTCCACAATCCATATGATGTTTATCTATAATTCTACACAATCTAATCCATAAAATATCAGAAAAAATGATGAATTTGCTCTGAAAAAATGACAAATTTGCTCTGCTCTGCCTCATTGCAAAAACTACCAGACGCAAATTGGAAACCACTGGATTTGGAAACAAAGGTTGCCCAGGAAACACTGACGTGCTCTATTGGAAGCGTAGGGAATTGCGCCGATCTACCCACAATTTCTATGAATTCTAGGTGTGATTTTTCCTTTACTTCTGTTTGCAATTTGCCTTCGTCTGCACCTCCTTCCTGTCCTTTGTTAGAATCAGTACTCCCTGCTTTAAACACCATGTTAATGGAAACCCTAGCCTCTGAATTGCCTATTTTAATGTCGACCTCCAATTCCAAACAACCCCAACCTGGTAAACTTAAAACTTTCTCAGAAGCCGTTGCTCAAACAGCCATTGCCTCCAGTGCAATATTTAACCCTTCCAATGAAGCCGAGGAACCTGGTAAGAACTTTGGCCCTACTTCGCAATCTTTCACCATTGCTCCAAATTTAGATATGTTGGTAGAAATTAGAAATGAAAAAAATAGGCTTAAGAATCCAGCGATTTTCTTTGCCGCCGTTGAGGTTGATAAATGCCCTCCACGCAAATTTTTGGATGATTGGTTCCATAACTATTAGAACCTCAAGCTAGGCCTCCATATCTCATTCTGTAGATAGATTCAGAAGGGTTTATTTGTAATCTTCTTTAATAATCAGGACTCACAGGCTGCTATACTTAAAAAGCAATATTGGACAGTTGGTAATACCTCCTTTCGTGCCCTAGCCTGTACACTAGAGGCCTTCCATGAAGAAGTCTTAGCCCTTTTGGCCCCAAGATGGATTCTGGTAAAAAATATCCTACTATTTTTATGGCATTTCTTCCCCAAATCTTGGAACCGATTGGTAAGTTTATTAGAATGGACGACACTGTTCATTTGGTTCCACATATGGATGCTCGTGTTCTGATTTCAATTAACCCAGGTAGAGAAATTCCTAAAGATTTTGTGATCAACATTGAATCAGAATCGTATTCCTGCCCAATTGAAATACTTGGTGGGCTTAATGCTTGTTTTTTGTGCAGAAAGGAAGGACACCTCCGTAAGGATTGCCCTATTATTAAAAAAAAGCCCTACCCTGAATAGAAATATTGATCATAATATGGATGCCAATAATTTGAACCCTAAAAATGATAACTCTGACAGTGTTCCAACCCCGTTGACCTCCCCTGTGGTTGATCCCTTCATCTCCAAGCCTCCCTTTCTCTCCCAGCCTTCTCCTCTTTTCCCAATGCCCCCTCCCAATTCAGAGACTGAACTTGCTGACAGTTTCCTTACTATTTCAAAAAAAAGGAAGAAAAGGACCAGGAAACCTTTTCCCCCAATTGATGGATGTGCCCTGAAGGTGACTCCTTCTCAACAACCTTCCATTGCTTCTACCCCTTCTTCTTTTGCGGATGCATCTTCCTCAAAACCAGGCTTTATGGAACATGACAATATGGAAACCGCTCTCCCAGATACCTTCCCGAAACCCTTCAAAGAAATATCTAATGATTTTATTGTTGAAGTTATCCCAGCTAATACTAAGAACAATATTAATCACATTTACTCGCCAAACCTATTTATGGAACTTGATAACGCGTCACAGGTTCTCTTGGATGATGATCCTGACCCCATTGACGACGTCCCATCCTCTAAACATAGAGGTAGGCCATTAGGGTCCAAAAATAAGCACCCCTCAGCCAAAAAGGTTGGAGGGGTACCCAATTCGGCCTTGGGGCCCAATGACATCTCTGTAGGGAGTAATGGTTCCTCCCCTCCAAAATTTTCATCATGAATTGCACTTCTTGGAACATCAGGGGACTTGAGTCCCCTGATAGAAACATATTATCAAGCGTTTCCTTGATTCTAATCAACCTATTGATTTCCTTATGCTGCAAGAGATTAAAGCAACTGATTTTACTCTCGAAACCAACCTTAATTTTATTTGGAAGGATGCAATTAAATTCATCACTCAGCACCCTACGGGAAGAGGTGGCATTGCTATATTAATTAATCCTAAATGGGAAAGGGCTGTCACAGATAGCGTTATTTCCCCCTGTAACAGAGCTTTGTGGATTAGTTTTAAAATCAACAACGTGGATTTTGGCATCTGTTCTATTTATGCCTCTAATGACTACACTGAGAGATCTCAGCTATGGGCTTGGATGGACTCTCTTCCTGACATCCTGTGGATCATTGGAGGCAACTTCAATATGATTGAGTGCCAGGAGGATAAGTTAGGTGGCCTTCCATTCAGTTGGAAAGGCACTGAGAAGTCCTACTGGGACAAACTGAAGCAAAATAGAATTCTTTTCGATCCACTTTCTGGATCCAAGGATTCCAATCTTGGTCTATGGCATACTTGGTGTAATTTCCAAAAGAGGCATACTAGAATCTATTCGAGACTTGACCATTTTTATGTTAACAAAAATTTCTTCATGGTTCTTCCTGACGATAATGGTAACTTTGTCAGAGTTCTTCCCACCACTCTTTCTGATCATCACCCGATCTCCTTTTGTGTTAAGCCTATCAACTCCTCTTCGCGTGTCATTCCCTCCAGTTCTAAATTTCTGCTCAACACCTCTCTTATTTAGGATGAAGATATTCTGGTGGCCATTAACCTCATTTGTAACTTTAACAAGTTTCAAGTTCCTTATATCTCCCACCTGGAACTCTGGAATAAAAACATCGCTGCTTGGCAATCCCTTTTGAAAACCCTTGGTCAGAAGAGGGTGAAGGATTTTAGGTACACTGAGAGGCTCCTTTCTGAGAATCTTCTGGAGACTGAGACTAGAATTCAAGCCAACCCCTGGGAGGCCTCACTTGTTACCCAAGTGTCTAGTATCAGAGATACCCTTAGACAACATCAACAAACCAAGATTAGAGGGGCTCAAATTTGATCCTGGGCTCACTGGCTGCATGCTAGGGACAGGGGATCCAAGTTTTTCTTTAATCTTATGAAACATAAGTAGGCTAATGAATCTATTGATAGAATTATCTCTGAGGATCAAGAAATTACTGATCTTGATGGCATCAAACATGCTTTTGCCACCTACTATAAGAATCTGTTCAGCTCTGAGGAAACTAAGGAGGCTAACAATATTAGAAAACAATGTATATCCCTAATTCCCAATAAAATTTCCAACACGGATGCCTCTTTACTTAGTAAGGAAATCTTGATTGAGGAAATTAAGAATGCTATTAATATTCTAAAAGTGGATAAAGCTCCGGGGCCTGATGGGCTGCTTGTGGAGTTTTACAAAGCCAACAGTGAATGGATCTCCAAGGACCTACATGATATTTACTTAGAAGCCCTTGAGACTGGTACCCTAGGTAAAGACATTAATTGTGGTATCATTAAACTTCTTCCTAAAGATGGGGATAAGGCTCTGCTTAAAAATTGGCGCCCTATCACTCTCCTTAATGTTTCTTATAAATTTTTTGCTAAAATCTTGGCTATCAGAATTGAGAAGATTCTCCCTAAATTTGTGTGCCCGACCCAAATTGGTTTTATAAAAGGAAGATATATCCTAGAAAATCTTATTACTAGCTAGGAAGCCTTAAACTGGTCTAAAAATTCCAATCAAAATGCTGCTATGTTCCTCTTCGACTTTGAAAAAGCATACGACAGTGTGGAATGGAAATTCATATCCATGATGTTGAAAGCCTTTGGTTTCCCTAGCATATTTTGTAAAGCTGTCAATGTTCTTCTTACTCATGCCTTTGCTCAAATTGATGTCAATGGCTCGCTATCTGAGGTTGTTCCCCTCTCCTACTCCATCAGACAAGGTTGCCCGTTAGCCTCCCTTTTTTCTATTGCTGTTGATGCACTATTTTATATCCTTAGAGATGATAAACTATCTCGACCTGTGAAAGGCATCTCCCTACTCAATGGAGAGGAACTTATCAACTATCAATTTGTTGATGATACGACCATGTTCCATGACTCTTCTGAAAGTAACTTTGAAGCTATGCTTGAGAAACTCAAGATCTTCTATACTATATCTGGAGCTCGTCTTTCTCAATCCAAATCCATATGTCTTGGGTGGGAGGATCAACCCCCTACTTGGTTTAATAAATTTAACTTTCAATGGGGAGGTCCACACACCATTGTTAGATATTTGGGGATTCCATTTTTGATTGATCCCTCTATCAAAGACATGTGGCTTTGGATCAAAGAGAAAATATCTAAAAAGTTGAACAAATGGCACAATAGATCTCTATCCCTGGCTAGTAGAGTTCAAGTTTGTCAAAAAATTCTTTCTTCTTATAATATTTATTATGCTTCTGCCTGGATGTTCAGTAATTACCAAATCTTAGAAATCCAAAAAGATATTAGGAATTATCTTTGGTCGGATGGCAAAGGCAAACGAAAAACCCATGCTGTGAGGTGGGATTGCTGTCATGCTGACAAACTCCTTGGAGGTATGGGGTTGAAGGACCTTAAAACCATGGGGATTGCCTTAGCCGCCAAATGGATCTTTCACTCTCTATCTGGGGATGATCCTTGGAAAGTGCTTATTAAAAGCAACATTGAAAGAGGGCATCCTAAGAATTATAAGGACTGGAAAAATCTCCCTTTCTCTGACTTAATTTTAGGCACATTTCCTATTTTGGTTCAGGGCTCGGCTATCTTCAAGTCCATATGGAAGGCCTGGAACAATGTTAAAATGTATGCTGCTAATAAGGCTTTTCATGATGATAATCAATTATTTGGTGAGAGGTCCATTTGGTGGAACCTGCATCACTCTGGTAGGCCACTTGCCCTGACTAAGGGTTGCTCTACTAAACTTTGGCATAAGATGGGTATATCTCAATTCATGGATCTGTTTGAGGATGATAGATTAATTAGTTGGGAAGGTCTAAATACCAGATTTAACATCCTCATTTCCCAGGAGAAGACCTATAACATGATAGTGAGTGCTTGTAGGAGTCTCCCTACTTGTTGCCAAATTGACTCTGACAGGATTTTAAAAGTTAAGTGGCCTGATGCTTCTAGTATGAATAAAATTAAAGCCAAAAGCAATTACAAAGTGATTAGCCAAAATGAATCCATCTTTGACCATACCAATAAAATCTGGTATTCTAATCTTGATCCCTCGGATTGGAAGAAGATTTTTGGAAGATTCTGGAAGTCCCCTATTGAACCTAAAGTTAAATATTTTAAATGGCTCTTAATGTTGGACAGACTCCCTATTCGAAATGACTTCTCCACTGAACAATGCTATCTTTTTTGTGGTTACCCTGAGTCTAGTAGACATATTTTTCTTGACTGCAGATTTGCCAAAGAAGTTTGGCGTATGTTTGATATTCTCATTCCTTACAATGTTAATATATTTGAGATTATATCTGGTCATATTGATGGTATTAATAAAGAGCTTAACTTGTTATGGCAGATCCTTTCTTCTAACATTTTGTGGCAGCTCTGGAAGAGTAGGAATGAGGAAATATTTCAAGGTAGTACCAGGGTGCTTACTGAGTCTTTCAAAAGTCTCACATACTTCAAAATTTTTTTGCAGATTCAAATCACAATGAGGGTTGAAAAAGACAAGTTCAAGAGACTTTTGAAGAGCGAGCATGCCACTTTCTTCTCCTACAAAGTCAAGGATGCTCAAGCTTGGAGGAACCATTTTGACAATCTATACTTATTTGAAAGAACTATCAAGGACTTCAACCGGGAGCTCAAGAAGAACAGTAAGATGGCCTCTGATAATATGATCCTTCTTCTGCACCAGATCCAGAAAAAGAAGAATATTGTGTGGATGGAGGGCACCTAGGGCTGGACGGCCTGGGTCGATGAATACAATAATATCTTATCTTAAGTTTGGTTACGATCCATGTTTTGATGGTTAACATGTTAAACTCTGATACTCTCGTTTGAGGCCCTGCCTCTGTATTTTGTTGAAACTGTGAACTGCTTTGTGATGTAACTTATTATTTTGATACCACTATATTTAATATAAAAAAAACTATCAAAGCATCCCAAATAAGTTGTTGGCAACTTGTCCCTTATGAAACCCAAAATAGACGAGATCCTCCTTTGTGTAGCCTCCCCCACATTGAAGAAAAAGATGTTGATTTTTTGTTTGTTAATTGTCTGACCTAAGACTTTACAATAAAGGTCCAAGATGTGCTTGATGACCCTCACTTCCTCAATAGAAGTTGCTCCATACAAATTATGTCATCAACAAAAAGATGACGTGTGAAAGAGGGAAGAGATTTGAACACCTGAATGCCCTTCCAGCAACCATCTCTATTGTGTTCGGTAATTTTCCTGCTCAAAGCATCTATCAAGATGATAAAGAGGAAGGAGGACAAGGGATCTCCATGTCTCAGTACCCTTCCTCCTTGAAAGTAACCACAAGCTACCCAATTAATTAGGATAAAATAAGATGGTGAAAATATACAACTAAAAACCCACTGCATCCATTGCTTACTAAAATGAAATTTTTCCACGATCAGCATTAAAAACCTCCATTGGACATGGTCATAGGCCTTCTTAATGTATAGCTTCAAGATCATAGTCCTCATCTTCTCCTTCTTAAATGATAATTCCATCTAAAATCTTCCTTACAGACACAACCACTTTGCTCCAGGGAAATAATATTGGGGAGAACTTTTTTAATTATATTGTCTATTACCTTAGCCGCAAACTTATGAATGGAATTGCATAAAGAAATGGGTCTAAATTTAGGAAAAGATCGCACCTCCTCTTTCTTCAGAATGAGGGTGATGTTTGTACAATTCATTTCCCTTAGCATCAGACCATGTTTCCTCGATTCCTACATCACATCCCTAATGTCCTTGGCCATAAAGTGCCAATACTTTTGAAAGACTTCTACAGTAAATCCATCATGACTGGGAGCCTTATCTGAGACCAATTGAAAGGTAGCCTCTTTAATTTCCTCCATAAAATTTGACTCCATCAACATCCTGGTGTCTTCTTCAATAATCAGAGAGGGAATGCTCTTTAAAAAATCCCCACACATAAAATTAGTCGAGCCTTCCCCACCAAGAAGAGATTGAAAGTAATCAACTCCAGCCTTGTAAATATCATCCTCTTCTATTAAAACAACTCCATCAACTTCGATCTACAATATCTTCTTCCGACATCTTCTCATTTTAGTTTAATTGTGAAAAAAGTTGTGGTACGGTCACCATCCTTTAGCAAACTCTCTCTTGATTTCAATCGCCAATAGATTTCTTCGAGGGCCAAAATCTCCTCATAATATTTCATAACATTATTTTTTGTCACAAAATCATCATCAGTCATTCCTTCCTTCATGATTTTATCACTAAGAGTTTCCAGCTTTGCTTCTAATCTTTCTTTCTCCATGAAAATGTTCTTGAAAATAGTTTTATTCCAACTTCTCAATTTCTCTTTGAGATAAAGGATCCTTTTATAAAAGACAAACATCCTACTACCCTTAATGTATTTAGAATCTTCCCACCAACCCTCCATAATGTTTGTTAGACCCTTCCATCGGAGCCACATACTTTTAATTTTAAATTGGAGTTTACCAGGCCTTTTATCTTCCTCTACAGGGGGAAGGATCAAATACATGAAGTAGGAATCTGAGATGATTTCATCCAATCCTCTTTAATCATAAATTTGTCAAGACACTCTGCAACCATGCAAAATCATTTTCTCATGTTAGTCCAAGTAAACTTTCCATTACTTGAAATAGCATCGATGAGACCGCAATTAGAAATGAAATTGGCAAAGTCTGCTTGGGATTGGGGTAATCTACTTTGGCCACCAGCGTTATCACTAGCATTCAATATGGCATTGTAATCACCAACAAGGACTACTTTATTATTTCTCAATCTCAAATTTGTCTCAATGGATGCCCACAAAATATTTTCCTCATCTATTTTAATAGGGCCATAGATGTTGCATAAGAAGAAATGAAGATTAGAGTCTAGAATTCATACCTCACATACCATCCATTTTTTTTCCGAATGTAAACATTCACTTTTTCCTTATTTTGCTTCCACATAATTCCTAATCCCCCAATGAAACCTGAAACATCATGTGCTACCCCAAGTCATCTGTAAGAATTCTTGAAAAAGGCTTCAACATTAAAATTCAAGATCTTTGTCTCTTGAAGAGAAATAACATCGACCAAATGACATTCTATAAAGTGCTTGAAAGAGTGCCTTCTATTAGGGTCATTCATGCCCCTAACGTTCCTAATTAAGACCTGCATTGTTTGGTAGAGGGGCCCTTTTCCCCTCTGCATCTCAACATGTAGGTTTTGATTCATGATTGGTATGGGAGCACTCCATCTTCCTCCCTTTTAATGATGTTTTTATTTCTACCTATCCTTTTATTAATTGACGTAGGCTCCTTAGGGCTTCTAGTCAATTGGTTAATAGTCCTTGTCTCAATAATGTCCAGTTCATCTTGGAAGACATGTTCTTCATTTTTTATAGAAACAACAGGAGGATCACAAGGGTTATACACAATAATCTCTCTATTAGTTTTCTAGGATGGCTGCCTCCATCCCTTCTGAAATACCTTCAATCAGAAGAGGAAGTTGTTCAACAAACCCTTTTGCCCCAATCTCCTTGAAAGAACACACCTTTGTATTCACCCTATTTGGTACCTTCCTTTTCTGTCTCCAAATATTTTTAGGATAGGATTGACATTCTTGTTCAAAGTGATTTACACTCTTACATCAGCAACAAAATAATTTTGGGAACTCAATATCAATATTCTATTGCCAAATCCTTCCACCAGTTTTCAAATGTATAAATTTTGGTATTTTGGAAATGGTCAGAATTTGAATTCTGACAAAGTTAATCAAATCATCACCCACCATGTCTATGATTCTAGTCTGTCAAGTTTGTTGCCAATGTTTGTAAGGCTTTCTTCATTCCAGAACTTGAATGACAAGTTGTATAAATGGATTCATAAGGGGCTTTCAATGCATACCATGGATTTCGGGTCAAAAAATGAGACCCATCTTTGGATGTACACATAATCTTCCTCAAATTTCCATAGCTCCTCCTTCAACATATCGTCCCTGCTTTCCTCATTTTCAAACTCTGCAATAAAAAATTGCTTGGCCATGAAATACGTGATGACATATAATTGATTGAATGTTTGAAGATGTTAAGTTGATCACCGAAATGGAGAAAGATAATGCAAGACATTAAATTAGTTAATGGATTATATTTTCATTGATGTCAACTTGATATAATCTGATTGGTTATATACAAAGTGTCAAAGACTTCAGAGAATCAGAGAGATAAAGATTATGCTTTCAGTAATGCATAAAAGACCAACATTCACTAAGTAACTACAAACACCGATGGTTAGTGGAACCCAACAGACAGAGAAACCCAAGAGCAAAGTCACAGTGATGCCTGAGAAAGAAAACCAACAAGCATTATCGACAAGCAGAATCACATGCATTACCGACAACTAGAATTACAATGTTACCCAATGGAGAGACAACCCCAACGGACAGACAACACCGACGGAGAAGCTCAAGGAGAACTGAAGTGTTGACCAAAGCTATCAAAGAGTTAAAACACTGAAAAGAACTGAAGTTTAGAAATGACAAAATACTTAGCTGGTAGAGCTAAAGATAGACTTAACTGGTTGTTGACATTGTTTTCATCGACAAGTTAAAGCCAGAGATAAGTAAAAGATTTAAAGTTGTTTTATCCAGTTGGCAAGAAGATTTCTATGAGATAAAACATGAGCTAATCTTTAAAGAAATATTGGCTAAGATTGCGGATCATGCCAATAACAAGAAAATAAAGAAGTAAGAAACGGTGATATCATGTCTATAAAGAGACAATCTAATTAATTATGAATTAGGGGAGTGAATAGAGAGAGGATGATGAAGAAAAACTAATGAAGAAAAACTTCATACAGTCTTGATCAATCAAGCTGAGGAAAAAGCTAAAGATTTTTGCAGACACTGGGCAACAGAGAAGCACAACATCACCGAGCAAAAAGAAGTGGAGCAAAGGTATTGAAAAGATACATTGATCAGAAAGGTATAATGAGCATACAATAGATCTAAAAATCTGCAAGTATAAGTTGTATGTGTGAACAGATCATTTACTATTTCAGTTTAACCATTGATTCAGAAAGTCTCTTAACCGAGCAGGACTTAACAATCCTTTCTATATTGAGATACATCCCAAGGAGTATCAAAAATTTTGATCATGAAGATAGCGTGAGATGCCAGATGCCATTTGACAAACTACACTGGGTTTGGTCATAGAAGGTAGCATAGAGATGCCCGATATCAAGTGACAAACTATTTTATTTAAATCCTCTAACAAGGTCACACCTAATAGTGTGTTTGTAACTTTTAACGGGGTTGGCTCTTCACCGAGCTCACTTTAGAAGAGTGAAAATTTTGGGTTATCGGTCCCAAGTGGCTTTTCCCTTAACAGGGTTTCCACGTTAAAAACCCATGTGTCAATGTGTTTATGAGTCATTACTTTAGTATTTTACATTACACATAACTAATCTGGATTGATTGGTATACAATAAGCAATTTACTATTTTTTGGTAAATGAAAGACTGCTATTCGGTAAACATTAAGAATAAGGTTTAACAGTGAACTCCAAAAAGTAGTTATTTGATATGATTATTTGAAGGCATACATCTTATAGAACTGAAGATAACTAGAAGCTTATTATTGTGGAACTAAGCTTTTGAGTTGATTTATTGGAATATTTTTTAGGCCACTGATTCATCCCCCCCCTCTTAGTTATTCTAACAATACACACCTTTTTCTATTGGGAAGTTTTGTTTAATTCATAATCTAATGTCTTATCTAGATATGTATTTCCTCATAATCCTCCCAATAACAAACACTTTTTGCAAATTATTTATATCTCTTTCAACCAAGGTCTCCATGGCAATCTCCAACCCACCCGAATCTCTTGCAATGTCAATTTCATTATTCTAAACAGGAGGGCTCATGTCTGCACCCCTATGTATCCCCCTCACCTTCACACCTCTCCTCTATGCCATTGATCTATGAGTCGATGCAAAGTCCAACTTAACAAAAAGAGACATGTGATCAAATTTCATCTCTATAGGGCATTCACCAATGTCAAACTCCAACACTCTAAAGATAAGATTTTTTTAGCAAATTATGTAGTCTACCACACTTTAGCCATTATAGGTTTTGCATGTGATATTCTCTAAAATTGGCCAACCTCTCATACCATTGCAAATAACCATGCCAAACAAACTACACAGTCCCAAATAATTCTGCCCCAAAGTGTGAGACACTCCCATTACCATCTTGTGAAGCTCTTTCCCAAGATTGACCACAACCTTCTTTCAACCGTTGAGGATTTTTTTTCCCTTTTTCACCACTAGTACTTAGTCATAAAGATTGATTATTAGTTATCCTTGCATTTGAAGTTTCCCATTAATATTATTTCTCCTAGGGTGTTGAATAAAGAGAGATCTTTTTTAATAAGGAATATGTGTCTTCGTTGTCTAAATTCCTTCTTTAATAGAACTTTGAGTTTTTTGGAGTGAAGTAGCAAGCAACCAAACTGAAAATTATCTCATTAATTGTTATTTGAATTCAAATATATTGTTTATTTAGGTCCTCTTTTTCAACTTTTATGATTCCATACCACTTCTCATTCATGAGCACTGTGACTCCACTTTGTTCTTTACCTGTCTCGTTCCCTTTGTTCCAAATTGAAAATTTCTTGTAACATTTGAAATCTAGGTCTTTGCAACCATCAATCTCATGTGTTTCAACAAGAATGATAATATTTCTCCCTCTGTTATGGGCCCTACCCGAGGACCTGTTCTCCATGGATAACCTCTATAGTTCCAACTCACTACACTTAAGTGATCTTGTGGGGCCCATATTTCCTATTTATTATTTGAGAAACACTCACTAATTTGATCTTGCCCATTCTTCAAGCATGCCTACTTTCCCTCATTTCTTGTTGTCTTTACTTTTTTCCACTCCTTCCTTTATTCCTACTGCTAAGAAAAACTCAAATTCTCATCTAAGCATTTAAAATTGTGAATCTCTAAGCAAACCTCTAATTATAAGGATAATATCCCTATCATCTAGATTTCTCAAGATAGCTCTTACATGTCTATCTCTTCCTCCATCTATCCTTTTACGAATCCTATTTTCTTGTTGAATACCCATTGTCCACTTTAGCTTATCTCCCTTGTTAGAATGTCGATTATCTCTTTTTCATCAAAACCTCTCAATCCTTTGATAATGATATTTGAGACCTCGTCTCGCTTGTCTTGTTCTTCCCTTATTTGTATTTTGATTTGTTTTTTAATGATTCATTTTTGTTTGTTTGTTGATATATTATGACCAAGATTTAACCTCTTTTATCTGTTCTCTTAGTTGAGATTCTTTAGATTCTATTTCAGCTAAGACTAATTGAATTTCCTTTATTTGTGTTGTTTCATCTACTTTTATCAATTACGATCCCTTATACCTAGTTAATCTCCATTTTCCATTTCCTGTTTCATGGCATATGATTCTTGTTGTCCTATTTCCATTTTGATCTGCATGCTTGAGATTTGTTCTATAAGAGTTTTGTTTTCTCTTTCTATTTTTCTTTTTAACTCTATGGCCTCATAAACTTTGTTTTCTTCTTCCCATTTCTTTGTTTTTAAGGTCTTGAGCCTCTTTTTCATGTTCATGAGCTCCTCCATGTATAGCTTAGAACACCATAGTTTTGGTGTTGATGTTGGGCTATAAATATTTTTACCGTCTTGTTTATCTTCATTGTTGTCTTCTTTGCTTGTTTTGACTACTTCTGCTTTGCTCATATTTGATTCAAGGTTCTTATTAGTTTCTACCTATTCTTGTAACCCCTTATTTTTGTTCTCTTTATGCGTTGTTTGCTCCATACTAGTTTGGTAAGTTTTTTTACATATACCATTCACTCTAGGTAGAATCATTTCAAATCATTTCTTATGTGATTTCCTTATTTTTTGTATCTACCTAAGCCTTAAAAATCCCTTGTACTATTTCACGTTTACCAGCATCAATCTTGCATATGTGTTGACTGCCTCTATTTGAAGGGAATCTACCTTATGACAGAATCTCAGGACCTTGTTAAACCTTCTTTTGTTGCAATAGGGTGAGGCCTTGCAAGCTCAATTACAGAATGAAGAATGTGCTTCCAACCCTCTTGTTAAAGAAGGTTTAGCATTGAGCCCATCAGCCGGGTTTGGAAGTTACTATTAAACCCTGTCCCCACCACTATCGGGTAATGTATGCATTTGTTTCGCATTGAGAAATGAGTCCCCTTCATATTGGGCTCGTGACATACCACAACTAAGTTTTCTTTTGACCCATAGAGATTTAACTCCATTTTTTTTGTGTATTATGTTAGTTTTGAGTTGTTTCTAGTTTGTCTTATGCCATTTTCAAAGAAAATGCAAAGATTGAAAAGTGGAGATAAAATAAGACATGGAGGAACTATTTTGACACACCTTGTCTTAGCCTGGGCCTGGCGAACACTTTGAAAATTTATTTAATAGCACTTTGTCCCCTATTTATTGAAGTTGGGTCCCCTTTCTACTGGATCCAAGGTCACCCTCAAACTGTCTGCTCTGGAAAACTATTACTGAGTCCCTCTGAAAGCCTATTCTCAAGTTGGGTCCCTCCTAAATGGAATGGAATTCTTCAAACATCCGATGTTTACAACATTCATTGAAACCCTACCAATTGTAGCATCCTTTCAAACCTGCATTGATGTGCAGAGATCAAATAATATCGCATACAATATGTGGAATTTAAGAAAATGTGGGCTTTCACTCATGTGAAGTCACATCTCTAAAATGCATGGTGAAATATTCTAAAAATAATTTGATGACGAGATTTTATGGGATGATTTTATAAATAAATGAGACAAAAATGACTGGTGACTAATTAAATTAACATAAAATTTTAATTTAATTAAGCGTAATCTGATTAGTGCAAATGATTAATTATGGGATGATTTTATAAATAAATGATACAAACATGACTTGTGACTAATTAAATTAACATAAATAATTAATTTAATTAAGCATAATTTGATTAGTGCAAATGATTAATTAGAATACTTAATTTAATATTAGTAAACTAATGGTACAAGAGAAATATGAATTCAAATAAATATTTATTTTATTTTTAGGTAATATATGTGACGAACTTCAATAAATAAAGTTTGATTTATTTACAGTTAAACTTTGTAAATAAAATTAATTAATCTTGATTTATTAAATAAATATTTAAAGAATTACTAGATTTTTGTTTATTTAATTTAATTAATATTAGAAGATAAATTAACCCAATCAATTAATAAATATAATTTTATTTAATTAATTTGAAGATGATCACAAAAATCAAGTTGATGATAGCAAAATTGTGGAATGGTGATTTTAACCATCTACATATTGGTCGGAGGGAGTAAATTCCTTATATTTGATCTCCATGGATAAAACCTTATAGAAGCTTGTTTTAAGTGGTCATTACAGTCTTTAATGGATCATAAGATTTATATGTTCATTTCTTGTAACTTATTTAAAGCTAACTTATTTAATGTTTTTTACTAAAATCATACTCTGATAATATTGGAGATAAGTTGACAAATATTGTAACCACCTGAATTTGGTCTGTTCCAACTATGGACCCTATTTGCCCTAAGTATGACCATACCCTCGATTATGTCCAAACAACCCTGTTACTGCTTGGCATAATTCTTTGAATCAATTTAATGTCCTAGCTGAATTTTATCACTGAATTATATTAACTATTATAACCATAAAATTTAAATCAATACAAACCAATTTAATCAAACCAAATTCAAACATGGCTATAGTATTTAATTATAAAGGAATTAAATAAATCCCTAAATCAATTACCCACTTGCAAAATAACCCATTCCCCTAGCCTATTTAATTTAATTAAAATGGCTATAGTCCCCTAATTATTAAAAAGCAATTAAATTGTTTAAATAATTAGTTCTTATATTTTTGAATGAATTAAATAAGTTTAAATCATTTAGTTAATATTCCCTCAAACCCCAACCTAACCTATCTCAACCACTTCTACCCTGGATTCTAACCCTTCTCAACCCATTCACCCTTGCTAATCTAATCCTAATACTAATTCTACCCTAACCCACCTCCTAATGTTGTCACATTCCATTAAGGAATGATTAACAACTATACCCACTTGAGAAAGTCCACTTTCTCAAGCATGAATTTCTTAAGGTCCACCTTCTCAAGCCATCCTCCCCACGCTTCTTAAGGGCTTTCATTAATACCTTATTAATGAAGATGCCTTAAGCCTTTGTCTCCTCCATGCCTTATTAATGCCTTGGGCATTAATGGTTCTTACACCTCCATTTATGAGTCCCTTAACTCATAAATTCACCTTGTCCCCCCCCCTCTCTCTCTCATTCTTCTATAAATAGAATCCATTTTTGAGAGCAAATGAGCCTTCAACTCATATTCTCAATGCAATGTTATGCTGTTAGAATTAACTTAGACACATATTTCACTTCTTATTTCATGCTTTCACATTGTTCTTATTTCCATTCTTAGAAGCTAGAATGCATGTTTCTCATCTTTTAGCTTGCTTTTAAACTAAAATCCTTCGTGCTAGGTTGTATACGTCATTGATGGTAGCATAAACTGAGAGTTTTTATGTTACTAATCACACTCTTCTTAGTTAGAAGGCAATAGTTCGATATTAGTAGGTTTTGCATGTTTATCTAACCTTTTAAGCTAATGTAATGACTTATTGATGTGTTGTGGCTTTCTTATCAGGTACATAATATACACACACATTTTTGGCACCCACCGTGGGGCAAGATTTCCAACTTGACCTCATTTTCTAACACTTTTTTGCTAATTTGCATGCTCAAAATGTTGTCACAGGATCATTTTTAACCTTTCAGGATCGCATCCGGGATACGCCATCGCACTGCAGAAAACTAGGGTCGCATCCAGGATACTTCATCGCATTCAGTAAACTTTTAGGATCGCATCTGGTTAAAAAGCTTGTGCATTTCGTTTGCCTAATCCTAACATTTTCAACAAGTTGTGTTTGTGGTGTTTTTGCAGCTTAACAAGTGTTTGCAGGTTGTTTTTGGAGGTTTTCGTGGGAATTGAACCAAGCAAATACTAACTCATTTTTATAGGTTGCCAACCCCCCATCTTGACTTCTATTTACTTTTTTTCCAAACTTAAGACCATTTCTCCACACTTGATAAAACAACCAGATAATATGCTCTTTTCCTCTTGAGGAAAATCAAAAAGTCAGACATTGTCTTATCATTTGTGATGAAAATTGGGGGTAAATGAACAAGCAAATATATCATCTAATTCAATTTAGAAACAATAAATGAACAACACAAATCACTAAATATGTGGGATCAAAGAACAAGTTCAATCGTATAATTTCTTTTGGATTAGAAATTGAACAAGAAACTCACTAAATTTTGTGGTTAATTGAACAAGGCAAACTTTCCCTTTCAAGCATCTTGTTTTCTTTAAAATAGGAACAACTAAATCGAGCTTAACATAGCTTGAAGGAATGAACTTTGCTTTAAGTTTTTTGGGAGAAAATGGCTTAGATTAGGAGGGTATACTCTTCTTCAGAAGAAGAATAAAAAATTTAGACATCCAAAGCTCGCCAATCCTGGTTACATACATTTAAACAGTAGAGGGCCTGGCGGTTGAAGAAAAAATCTCTCGGGAATGACCCAAGTGAGGACAGGTCTTACGCTGACCCTTCCAACTCACTATAAATAGTTGCTTCCTCGTAGGCTAAAGCCTCAGAAGACAGAACTGGTTTTGTTCTTGGAATTACGACATTGTTCCTTGAAAATATCTGGGTATATGTAGAGCGGAGCCGCTTGAATCTTGCTACGAGACTACATATATTCAGGTACTCATAGGGCTATACACCTCAATTTTGCCTTGTGCAATTCTATGGGGGATAGTTTGGAACGGATTGCCTAATAATCTACAACTTCAACTAAAAAAATTCCCGATTCATCCCTGAAAGGGTGATAATCTTTGTGCAAGGAAAAAAGTAATTGCCCCAAGACACTCATCATATTGTGCGCTCACTTGCGTTTGGAGTTGGCTAATACAACATCATGACTGGAGCCATTGCATGCTTGGTGATGGCTGTATTTTGATTAGCATTTGAGTGTGTACCTGCGTCAATAAGCAAAGATTTTCATCCTCCACCTAGAGAATAGGAAAAGATGAGTGTTTGTTTCACCCTCTTAACAATGCAAAACTGTTTGACATGTTCAAAAGATCATTAAAAAGATAAGATCCTTAAAAAAATCAACAAATTTCAAACCCTGGAGTACAAGTGTTTTTCACACCTTACAACACCTCTTGACGCAATTTGGAAACAAGCAACTTCACGCACTTCAAAAATGAACTTTTCAGAACTGACCAAAATTGACAAAGACATCATAACATCACATCTTGTATTTCCCAAGTCGCATGCAGTGTTTAGGATCGCATTTGGTATTCTAGATCACATTTGGTCAACAAGAGGTCGCATCCAAATTCTAGGATCGCATCTGGTACCATCACAGGCTCGCATCTAGGAGCTCGCATTCAGGATAGTGGGTACTTGTAGAAGTTTTTCTTAGGAAGTCTCAGTTGATTAGGATACCCTTTTTTCTCTTTAGCTGGTTCATGTTGTCTCTTTTGGTCTCCCTATTGTATTTTCAAAACACTTTTGAAATGTCCACCTTGCATGCTTAGTCAGTCTTTCACGATCAGTTCAATACGTGTGGTCTACCCATTTTCTAGCAACAACTTGGTTCCCAGCTCACTATCAGGGCATTCTAACCCTCTGACGCTAGAATCATTTACATCCAACAAACAGTTACCTCTACCTAGACACGCCCACTTGAACAATCTGAAAACCTTACTTGCACTATTAGGAAACGTTAACAAAGTTTAGAAACAACTTCATGGTTAACACGAGATGCAACAAGTACACACCTAAAGGATCAGAAGTCCTCCTAAAACACCACACTTTCAAGGAGAAACATCTCATAGTTCCCTTCTTGATCTAGATTCCCCTCAAATGGATAGCAACACTAACGAATGGAGTAAGGATTTTGAGGGTTATAATGATGGCAAACACAAAAAATCCGAAGGCACGGAAGAAGAAGAAAGACCCAAGTTTGAACATAATCTATTTGGTTCAGACAGTGAAGAGGAGATCCCTGAATACGAATATGAAAAACTCAAACAAAGTAAACGGATCCACAAGCTATTGGAACGGATAATTAGTGATGATAAAGAAAAATACTTCCTTCATCTCGCATCCACAGGTGTCAAATTACCCAAAGATTATGACGTGGAAAAAATCAAGGAAAAGGAGGTACCAAACCCGATATCTATTCTTACCAAACAACTCAATCTAATGCAAATGGAGCTCACGAACCTCAAACAAGAGAAGGAGAAACCCAAAACACAATACTCTTTGGACACCATTTGTCCATTTCCTTTTGACAAGAGTATCACTATGGTCCCGTTTCCCCCCAACGTGGCAAGGCCAAAGTATGACAAATACACGGGAGAAACTAATCCACATAACCATGTAAGAGAATTATGTGCCCTGAGCATCGAGTACATGCACAAACCCACATACCTCATGCGACTGTTTCCAAGGAGTCTAGGAGGTAATGCCATGGAGTGGTTCTCAAAACTGAATCCTAAGGTCAAAACATTTGAGGAATTAATCCAACGATTCATTCAACATTACTCCTACAACATCCAACATGATGTGACTATGATGGACCTATGTAACACCCAACAATGAATTGGAGAATCATTCACACACTTCCTACAAAGATGGAGGAAGATTTTTGAACGATATTCAAGGGTCATTCCCAAAATAGAGAAGATAAAAATCTTTGGTAATAATCTAGTGCTTGAATTGAGCTACGCTCTACAAATGCAAGACTCCCCTAGCTTCGATAGAATGATTAAAAATGTCCTCCGTATTGAGGAAGTCACGGTCAAAAGAGGAGAGATCACCCTTCAAAATGAAAACAAAAGTAACAACTCCAACTCCAAGCCTAAATGGTGGAAACAAAACAAGAATGTCGTTAATGACAGAGTGGTTGATGCCTCTAACATTAATCCTAAACCCGAGGCATTCAATCTAACCAATGGCATGCAAGAAAGCAAAGATGCTAAGATAACACCTCCTGTTCCCAAAGCGAACAATGATAACAAAGAATGAACATGGACTTCAAAACCCCAAAGAAAATTCACTCCTTTGGGGGAGACTCTTGAGACCATTTTGAAAACATTGGTGGATAAAAAAGTCCTTATGATTCTAGATTCCAAACAATGGGAACCAATGGTCAAACCCAGGTGGTGGGATGATAACTCTTACTGTGTCTTCCACAAAAACAAGGGACACAAGACTAACAATTGCCTCAAGCTTAAGCATGTCATCCAAGACCTCATCGAGGGAGGTAAGATCAAAGTAGACGGACATACTACCAATGAGGATCATACAACATTCAATAAACCCTTTCCTAATTACAATCAAGGAGAGACATCCAGAGGGAAGGGTAATGAGGTCAACTACACCTATTCCAAAAATGACAATGTGAATGATATGCTTGACATCAAAACTGAATCCGTAAATGTGATCACAATCAAGGGAGTTAATAACACCTCATCCCACTCAAATGTTGTAACATGGAGCCAAGCACATGTTACAATCAAAGGACCTCCAAAACTGACATCAACGTCAACATCCAAGGTTCCTATTGTAACTATTCCTAAACCAACAGCAAGACACATGGTCATGATCCCCGGAGCAAAATATGACTTGGTAGACCAATTGCAAAGAACCTCTGCAAAAATTTCTATTTTTGAATTACTCAAGATATCCATGGTACATAGGGAGATCCTAGAACAAGCTCTACACGCTGCTAATATTCCAAAAGATATTGATATAGACAAGTTTCAAGCGATGGTCAATCACATCTCAGCATCACACTACCTCTCCTTTTCTAAAGAGGATGACAAGTCATTGACACATCCACACAATCAACCCCTCCATATCGAAGTCCTTATTCATAAATCCTGTGTTAGACGCGTATTGATAGATGGAGGTGCAGGATTGAATATCTGTACACTGGATCTAATCAAGAGACTAGGTCTCTCAGAAAAAACAATTGACACTAGAAACAAGATAACCATCAAAGCCTATGATGAGGAAGAAAGATCCTCTAGAGGCCTTATTGCTCTACCTATCAGAGTCAGACCAATTGAGAGGAACGTCATATGTCAAGTTTTGTATCTACCATTGACCTACAATATCCTACTAGGGAGACCATGGATTCAACAAATGCAACCTGTACCGTCCACTTATCACCAATGCATAAAGTTCCCACATAATGGGGTGGAAGTGACAATTCCTACTGATGCTAACTACACTTGCAACAATATCAAAGATGGTAGCATGATCCCGCACAAAAAAGAAGCTATGGATGCAGTTTCTCCTGAAACTACTAAGGACATGGTTATGAAGGGTATTGGCAAAACCTTGAAACTTAAAGAAACAGGTATGGGAGAGTACAAACTAGACCTGACTCCCTCACTGACAGAACTTTTAGTGTCACCAAGATCCTACAGAAAACCTTCATCGACATTCACACCTCTTGCATTCAAAGAGCCAAAAATACAAAAGGCAGCTAGCATGATAAAGGCATCCATGTCTTCTTCAGATAACACAGAAGAACAGGCAGTCTTGGATTGGCTTTACAAAGGCGAACCGGTGGAACCTGAGGTCAAACATGAAAAGATATCCCCAGAACAATATGGAAAGGGATATGATTTCCACACACAAATGGGTTACAAAGGAAAGGGACCTCTAAATGACATAGGACGAGGGCTTATTGAACCTAGCCCCATGGAGTTTTGGAATAAGAGAGATTAAATGGGACTTGGTTTTAATACTAAGACTAATAAACCTACTCTAATAGAGAGTCCACACTTAGATAAAGGGAGTGATAAAATAGATGAATTAGAGCAATGGTCCTACGAAAGATTGCTACATGTTGGTGAACAAGACCCCAACTACCAAGGAGAACGCTATGTACCCAGCTTTGAGGTGTCGCAGGATCTTCACACTCCTTTACTAGCACAACCTCCTATTCAAGAGGTAGGAGAAACCAAACCAACAATTACTCAAGAGATACCCAGGCCATAGAGTTTACATCCTAACTGGGGGAAATTGGTCACAATTTCACATGTTCTTGATCTACCCCACTTTGATCTACAAGCAGCTAACTAGGTACATCAGATAACCATTAGTAAATACTTAAACAGATCTGATGACGATGTCACAGACTCTCATGACTATGAATGGGATTAGCTGTCTACTGCCTTTGAGGATATTGGAATAGATACAATTCACATGTTTGCAGCTCCCTTAGCTCCTATCAAATGATCTGACACTCCTCTCAGTGATAATGATCCTCTTAAAGCAGAAGAAGAGCTCCTTCCCTCGATCATTGATGGAAACACTGGTGAATACATAAATCTAGATGAATTCAATAGGCCACGAGAAACAAGCCTCCTTTTACAGAGAGATGATGATGAGCCTTCTACTGACGAGTCGCTAGAGTTTGGTCTGTATATGACTAAAAATGACCCTGTTAATGATGATCTCACCCTTATTGATCTAAATATCGAAGAAATTGACTTAACAGATAGTGTCATGTTAGTTAATGGTCTTGATGCTAACGCGATGTTATCCTTCCTAGAGACTGACTCCCTAACATTGGTACTTCCCAACCTAATTGATTGGACTGAAATGGATCCTACTACTATCCTCAACTTTTCCAATGACCACACCCTAGCTTGTTATCTCAATTCTTGTGAACCTTACCCTTCTTCCACCAATGCAAGGAGTGAGAACATGTCATAGGAGGATATCAGGTTTCTTAGTCAAAAACTAAAAAAGAAAAAGAAAAAGCGGACTGATGGTGAAAACCACTCTGTGGCAGTATCAGATCTGAAAATAGTAAAGAAAAAAGATGTATCCAATGGTGAAAATCTCTTTGAGGTGCTAAAGGATGAGACTCTTGATATCCTCCCTAAACACTTTCAAGAAAGATCTTCGGTATTGATTGAGCCAACAAAGCCAGTAAACTTGGACACCATTGAAAATCCTCAAATAGTTCATCTGGCACAGTCTTTATCAGAAGAAGAGAAGGTATAGTTCACAGAGTTCCTGAAAGAGAAGAAGATCAACTTTGCATGGTCTTATACTGATATGCCAGGGATAGATCCTAATCTCATCATGCACCACTTATCTATAGCTCCTGGGATCAAGCCTGTAAAACAAAAACGTAGAAAAATGCATCCTCATGTTGCATTATTGGTAAAGGCAGAGCTAGAAAAGTTGTTGAAAGATGGATTTATTCGAGTCATTGCCTATGCAGGGTGGATCTCCAATGTGGTCCCCATTTCTAAATCTGATAAATCTATTAGGATCTGTACGGACTTCAGAGACCTAAACAAAGCATGTCCAAAAGATGACTTCCCTCTACCAAACATTGACATGATCATAGATCTTACAGTAGGCTTTCAGATGTATTCATTAATGGATGGATTCTCAGGCTATAATCAAATCAAAATCGCTCCTAAGGACCAAGAGAAAACCACATTCATATGCGCATGGGGCACCTTTTGCTGGAATGTCATGCCTTTCAGGCTAAAGAATGTCGGTGCAACATATCAAAGAGTTATGACAACAATATTCCATGACATGATGCACAAGAACATGGAGGACTATGTAGATGACACATTGGCTAAATCCAAGGAGAGAGGTACTCACATTGCTGACCTAAGAAAGATATTGGATCAAATGGAACAGTTCCAACTCAGGCTCAACCCGAAGAAATGTGCCTTTGGGGTCCAATCAGGGAAGCTCCTAGGATTCATTGTATCCGCCAAGGGAATCAAGGTAGATCCTACAAAGGTAAAGGCTATTCTAGGGATGGATCCTCCGCGTAACATCAGTCAAATGAGGACGCTACAAGGGAGACTTTAGTCTATTAGGAGATTCATGTCCCAACTTGTAGATAGGGCACAATCCTTTACTAAGCTACTACACAAAGGGGTTACCTTCAAATGGGATGAACACTGTGAAGCAAACTTCAGAGAATTGAAGGGGTACCTGGTTGCTCCACCTATTCTTATGGCACCTATTCATGGAAAAACCCTACTCCTATACATTTCAGCTATAGCTACATCCCTAGGAGTATTATTGGCGCAAGAAGATGAAACAAAGAAAGAATGAGCTATATACTACATTAGTAGAACACTAGTCACTTATGAGCTCAATTATAGCATTATCGAAAAATCATGCTTAGTAGTCATCTTCGCATCAAAAAAATTGAGACACTACATGCTCTCTCATACAGTAAAGCTCATTGCTAAGATCGATCCTCTAAAGTATCTTTTGAACATAACAGCATTAACAGGACGTTTGGCAAAATGGGTCCTGATTCTAAGTGAGTTCAACATTGAATATGTAGAGTGGAGAGCCATCAAAGGATAGGTACTTGCAGATCAATTGGCTGATTCACCACTCCAATATGATGAACCTTTACTAATTGATTCCCTAATGAAACAATCATGCATCTCACTGAACATCCATGGAAGATGTACTTTGACGGTTCATTCACTCAACAAGGATCTGGAGTAGGAGTCCTCTTCATAACTCCACAAGGATACAAGATTCCCAAATCTTACAAATTGATGTTTCCATGCACCAACAATACCTCAGAATATGAAGCATTGGTCAACAGCCTCAAGCTAGCTATGGAATGGAAGAACATAGAGTTACACATGTATGGTGACTCCCAACTAATTATCAATCAAGTCAATGGGGAGTATCAAACAAAAGATGAAAAGTTGATGCCCTACAAGCAACTAGTTGATGATCTGAAGAAGTGTTTTGTCTTTGTCACCTTCCAACAGATACCAAGATCAAAGAACAGAGTTGCAGATGCTATGGCTACCTTGGCATCTATGTTACAACTAGAGGAGCATCAATTCTGCTATAACTTCTTAGTGGAAGAAATATCCTATCCTACCTTTGATAACCCTGAATACCAGGTAATATGTACCTTGAATACCCCAGATCAACCTCGGTATGCCAATATCATTGCTTACCTTTTTGACCAAACCATTCCCACCAATCTATCCAGAAATGAGAAAAGATCCCTGATTGGGATAGCATCGCATTACGTCCTCATAACTAACAACCTATATTGACATGGTCTCGATGATACACTTCTTCGGTGTTTAGAACTTGAAGAGTCTGATCTAGCATTAAAATACATCCACGAAGGTGTATGTGGATCACACTCGAATGGCTTTTCATTAACCAAGAAACTACTCAGAGTAGGCTATTATTGGCCTACCATGGAAAAAGATGCTATTCAGTTTTCAAAAGCATGTCTTAAATGTCAGACACATGGAAACCTTATCCATGCTCCTGCCAGAGAACTTATACCTTTCATAACACATTGGCCATTTCAGCAATGGGCCTTTGACTTGGTTGGACAAATATATCCCAACTCTTCAAATGGACACAAGTTCATCATTATTGCCACTGAGTATTTCACGAAGTGGGTCGAAGCCGTGTCGCTAATCAAAGCCACTGGAAAACAAGTGGCTATGTTCATTCTGAACTACATTATTTGTAGATATGGGATACCCTCTTCAATTGTAACAGACAATGGGGGCCAATTTAAAAATCAATACATTGATGACCTTTGTGAACAGTTTCATATCACTCAACATTGCTCCTCAATCTATTATCCTCAAGGTAATGGACAGGCTGAGGCATCAAACAAGAATATTCTCAAGATCCTACACAGAACTATAAGCAAGTCTAGCAGAGACTGGCATCTATAACTGAATCTGGCACTATGGGCCTACAGAACAAGCATAAGAACACCAACTAGAGCCACGCCATTTGCTCTAGTCTATGGAACTAAGGCAGTGCTACCTATTAAGGTTGAAATCCCATCTTTGCAGATATCTTTACAAGGTCTTGTTACTGATGAGTAGTACCGCATTAATCGGATAAATTCTCTAGACCTACTAGATGAGCGCAGACAACAAGCATTTGATCACCTCAAAGTATATCAAGCACGTATGTCCAAAGGTTACAATAAAAAGGTCAAGCCATACAAATTTGAAGTAGGAGATCTCGTCCTTGAGGAGAATCCTAAGAACCAGCCTAACAGAGAGCAGAAAGGAAAGTTTGAACCTAACTGGCTGGGACCTTATGTTATCACTACAACTTTTGGACTGGAGCTTATCAATTAGCTACACCTGAGGGAGACGTTCTTCCAGATCCTATCAACACTCTACATTTGAAGCGGTTCTATGCTTAAATTATCGGCTAGCAGAGCCTTTACAACAAAAATTTCTTGCAAAATACCAAAAACATTCAAAAAATTGATCCTAAAGAAATCCAAAAATAGTGGAAAAGATCCTACAAAAAGGGTATCATTGGTGAAAACCTAGTAAAAAAGCGCCTTGATACTACAAAAACATTCAAAAAAGAAGAAATAGCAAAAAAATTGAAAAAGAGAAAAGTGCCTTAATGAGCACCGGATAAAATAGGCATCTTGGTAGCAAAAAAAAGAAAAAAGAAAGAAAAGATTTTGCCAAGTGGTGAAAACCTGGCAATCAGGCATCACTTGTGTTTTGCGCTTCATCTATCAATGCACTACTGACACTAAACCATCATAAATTTTGCATGTGCTCGTATGCTAACTTCGTATTCTTGAAAGACTATCTTGTCCTCGCTTGGGATTTATCTATCTTTACGTCTTAGGAATAAGTCATTCTGCATTGGGAGCATCTTTGTCGGCATAGTTAGTTGTGGTTGCTAGGTTTCTCTAGGATGATTTGCCTCACGAACACAATGTTTCTTGATTCATGCAAAACAATGTCACTTTCCCAAACAAGGGTGTCTTTTCAAAACATTGGACACAACATTTACATTGACGGAGTTCCTACAAGGCTATATTGGATTGCAAACATGAACGAATTATCCTATCAATGCACAAACATGGAACACCATATTGCTTGTCTAAACAAATTTTCTGATTGATGAATCTTTACTGTGTTTGACAGATGAATGAACAAGTACTACTTAAACACACAGTTTTCTTTTGGTTTGATTATGATTCTTTTATGTCTTGATGATGTTTTCAACTAGGGGCACCTAAGTAATTATAAATTTTATTTGATTGATTCTCACTTGGTAATTTATTATATCTTCTTAGTTACTCAATGACGTCTGCACAAAGACAAAGAGTCACAAGGATAGGGGGCATAATGTTTTCTTGATTTTCTGCGTATGGTGATTGTTCCAAATGATCCTATAAATTTCACCTAACTTAAATGTTTATGGTAAGAACTGCCACTATGGGTGGATAGCTGCATATATCTTGATCTTCGTTATGTGTAAACTACGGTGAGGTTGAGACAATTTCATTGTCTATTTTTTGATCTAGATTCTCACTAAGGTATACGAATCATAATGTACCCAAGGATATGAATTTTCAAGGTCATTGCGGGTCCAATATCTTGCCTTAATTAGAATCTGGTATATTAAAAGGAAGGTGACTATTCTGATATCCTGGCTTCTATGCCTTGATGCCTAAGTCTATTTCTGACATTTCAATAAAACATAGTATTCATACTTTCATAATATCAGTGGGTATTAGTGATTGTTGTACTATCTAATGGTATCCGTTCCACAAAGTGCCCAATGATGATAAAAATGTTGCAAATATCTGCTAATCAGTGACAAGTCCTAAGAGTCTACATATAGCTATATTTAGAGATTGCATGATGCATTTTATCAAAAGACATAACAGCATAAGGAATTTTGTAATCAAAAATGATTTCTATCTTCTTCTAACTCAAGTTAATTACATCATCCATATTACTGATATCAAATATCATTGCTCATCCATAACATACATTTTGCATTCATTGAACAGAAGAAATAGGAAAATACAAAAATAAAGCATCCATGTATTGCATTTTTACTTTTTCATCCAAAGTACATCCATACATCTATTTTGCATAACTGAAAAAACAAAAGAAACATACATTTGCATTTTCACATGAGTATCATTTAAAACATATTTACATCAGTAATGACTCATCACATCCAGTCATAAAATGATGTTATCATCTGAAAACTAACTCATCAAGAGGTCAAGACATCATCACATGTGCAAAGATACATTTCCACATCTATGAAAGCAAAAAGAACTCATAAAACATATTAGAATCAAGAAGCTACATCAGATATATATCATCGTAACATGGTACAGATCAAATATAAAGAGTATCAGTGAATCAATAAGCATAAAGAGTATCAATGTATCAGTGAATCAGATATACATGTATGAATGTCATCTACAAAAATAGATCTCAGAAGGATCCAGATATACAAAAGAGGGGATCTCAGCAGGATCCATATATACAAATATGATCTAACACATATACATGTCATAAAGATGATACAAGAAAATCAACTCTGTCCTGCCCCCTCTCCCTGGTCAGGAGGAGGAGGAGGAGGTGGTGCAAAAGGAGCTGATGGAGGAGGCATGGCCCCCTCTGACTGCTGAGCTACTCTAGAGAATGAAGGCACTCTCTGACCCTCTGGAACTACCGCATGATACAAGGCATAATAATACGTAGCCCTCTGTCCCTGATGGACTACTGTCCGGGCCTGTGCATCCCTCTCTGCTCTCAGTCTCTCCAGCTATAAATCCCTATATGCCAGTCAAGCATCGGCATTAGTAACCCTAGCCTCCAATGCTATGATCTGGGCTCAGAGGTGCTCCCTCTCCTGCTCACATATAGATAAGGGGTCTCCATCTCGACCTGTATCCTGACCCTGTGGCCTATCTGGTGGTCCCTGCTATTGTTGCCTCTGTTGGTCCCTAGGAAGGAGCAGACCGGTATCTCTCTGTGGATCTACGAATCTGAATTGGGTATGCTGGCCCTCTCCACTGCCACTAGCACCCCCTGTATCAACGGCCTCTCTACCGCCACCCCAATCATCTCCATCGGGCCCATCATCTGAAGGAGGACACCGGTCATCTCTGCCACCATCTCTCCCACCATCACAGCCCCCATGTCTTCCAGGATCCCTGTCTCTACCTCCTCTACCCCTGACAGGTCGATCATCAGGATCATAATCAAGAGGCTCCTCTATGCAAGGAATGATCTCCTCTGGAACAGTGAATCAAGGAAATGGGTACTGGAGCCTCTCAATAGCGTAACCATCAGATACACCTGCATCCTCTACATCTGGCCAGAGATCCCAGTCTATAGAAACCATGTCCCTGATCTCCTGATGTGCAGTCTCGTAGGTCAACTGTGCACCCCATAGAGGTGTCTCATCCCTGGTACGGGCATATACTGCAATATCCTTTGTACGGCCCTGTCACTGACCATACTGCCTCAGAACTCTGGTGATGACAAACCGCTCAATAACATACCTGGTCTGGCCAATGAGATATCATCTCTGACACAAATATGGCACCTATCGGGCATCAGAAGTCCACACCTCACAATATAGGTATGGTCGCCACACAACCTCTATCATATCATCGAATAATCGATGCCAGTACTCAATATTTCCTAGATGGGGCTGTTGTAAAAGGCTTGCATACATATATACATAGGGATACTCAGGTGCCCTCTGCCTATCAACAATCGGCCGTGGCACAGGGATGTGCTCCCAGGCCCAGATCTGAAGAATAAGAATGCCCACAGTCATACTGCGAGTATAATGATATACGATCTCATGGAGCTCTCTGTACATGTGAGCTAAGATACAACTCCCCCAGGTAAATCGCCAACGATGGATGACCATTTTCTCAATCATGCTCACTCAGCCAGCCATGAATCCATGCTGGCCCCTATCCGGCATGAGGATGCTGCCTACCAAACCTGCTAAGTACACAGATAATCGATCATAGTGATCGACCATGTAATCCCATGACAAGTATCTCCGGTCTATGGTGTCATCCTTAAAGAATCTACATGCAGCACCAATCGCCACACCAGCTCGGGACTCAAAGAAAACCTCCTGTCTGACCATCGATACGCGCAGAATCCTCTAGACGTCCTCCAGAGTCACAGTAATCTCTCCTGTCGGTAGTGGAAGGTGTTGTGCTCTGAATGCCATCTCTCAGCTAGAGCAGTCAACAACCCATGGTTTACCCCGATCTCAAGTAAACCTATCAAGGACCATAGTCCACATCGAACCACATTCATCTGCTCGTCATCTGATAAATGTCCCGACAATGCAAGGACACACGCAGGGTAAGTGCCACGAAATGTGACTACCTCAAACTGGGCCTGTTTTGAATAAAAGTGGCTATACATCAGTATCATATCTACCAAACAGGGGCAGACTCCTACTCAACTACATAATTTCAAGATTCGCAAGGCACGAATAGATCAAAAATATTGAAATTCTAAGTTTTCTACCAGATGCGATCTTGGAAATACAGGATGTGATTGCATTTACCAGATGCGATCCTAAACGTGGGATGCGACTCTAAGCATCCTGGATGTGATACACTGATGAAATTTTCATAAAAAACATAACAAATGCAATGCAAATAGATGCGATCCGGGAAATACCGGGTGTGATGCAGAAATTCAGAAAAACCGAATACGATCCGGGAAAAATCAGATGTGACTCGGGATTCACAGATTGAGATCCAGAATCCCAAATGCAATCCTACATTCAAAGGGCTCTAAAAGCCACAAAAATGCATGAATTTCAAATTTGAAAAATCCACGGGGTAGTTTATCGAGCACTTACCAGCAATGGGTAGTCGGCTAGTCGCTGATGTTGGCGGCTCATCTCGAAACGACGCTTCCTCACGAGGACTACCATCTTCTCTACAGAGCTCTCTGATTTTCTATGGAGGAAAGTGAAAATGAATAGTGAAATGGTAATTTTGGAGGCTTATATGGGTCTTTTGAGACATTTAGGAGTTCCAAAACTCCTCTCGAACAACTACAAATTCATTTATGTTATCTTTCTGATCAATCAGGAACCAAATCAAAGGTGCCTAGAATGTTCTCAGCAGCACAGTGCCATTTCTGCGACAGTTTCAAAAATTACAAATTTGCTTCATTTTTTCCAAACATCAGTTAATACTGCACATTTTATCATACGTCTTGGTCTAACATCATTTTATTAGTCTCATCACTCCCATTTTCACGTAATTCACTTGGTAATCGTGTGTTTATTTTTAAACACACCTTCTACTCCATTCCTTTTTTTTTACCTACCCGCTTCCTACAAGCGATACATTCTTTCAAAACTGAGGGATTTATTCTTTTTCCTTCGATTTCATTCCCGAGGGGGCATGATCACACTATCATCAATTAAATTTCTGCTCGAAATAGCATCAAAATGACTTTGTTATCAAACAAACTAGGGGCATAACAGTTTCCTTGACTAAAGTCAGAACTGTTGGATAGAAGGCTTTGGTTCTCATGAGCTGGATATCTTATGTTTCCTCATTTTAGAAGATTTTTATTAAGCTCCTGGTAGCTTCATACTGGCTTTTTGGACGACAACCAAGTTCAAAATCAGTATTATCAATCTTTGGACGACAACCAAGTTCAAAATTGGTATCTTTAAAATCTTTTATTGATCTTTGGATGACAACCAAGTTCAAAATCAATTCTAACAGTTTGGTTCGATCAAGTGCAAGACTGATCTCATCAACATTTCGTTCGACAACCAAGAACGGAATTCTCAATCTTTCTGAAGTCAAAATCAAAAACTTTCTTTGAATCAATGCGCTGCTCGCACATCAATTCAAAAAGGGGCAAATGTAACCACCTGAATTTGGTATGTTCCAACTATGGACCCTATTTTCCCTAAGTATGATCATACTCTCGATTATGTCCAAACAACCTTGTTACTGCTTGGCATAATTCTTCGAATCAATTTAATGTCCTAGGTGATTTTTATCACTGAATTATATTAACTATTATAGCCATATAATTTAAATCAATACAAACCAATTTAATCAAACCAAATTCAAACATGGCTATAGTATTTAATTATAAAGGAATTAAATAAATCCCTAAATCAATTACCCACTTGCAAAATAACCCATTCCCCTAGCC
>MU217358.1:1104126-1114264 GCA_018584345.1 Thuja plicata | reverse complement strand
ATTATTATCCTCCCAATGTTGATTGATGAATGATGAGAGCATTCAAGAGATGGCAGTTTGGATGGAAGTGGAGCGATGAGAGGTCGCGCGTGTGAGTACCGAGGCCATCAAGTGCAGGATACGACTCGCAGAACCATTTGGAAGCCTAAGGAAGAGGCTAGAAAAGCAGAGATGTGTTGGCTAAGGCCCATTTGCATTGAAAAAGAATCTGGAGAGTAGGGGTGGCTAGGGTTTAATGGAGGCTAACTTCTCTCTCAGGACTCTGCGTATTCAGAGGCCTTTCCGTGGGAAAATCTCGCGCTGCAGGATGAAAGGGATTTTTCTTTATAAGGAAACAAAATTTCTACAAATTGTGGAGTCATTATTAGGAGGAGAATTCATGGAAGTTGATTATAGATACAGAGTGAACGTGGATATATCATCTGCAGTAATGTCTTGGGCACTGCAATTGGGAACTAGAGAGGAAACATTGTGGATCATGAGAGTCATTGTTAAAGCTGAGTGGTTGGGGGGAATGGTACCAATGCTTTCCTATGCAAAGCCGGGGGTGGGGTTTATGGTGGCAAAAGAGGGGTGTCGTTATCTCATCGACTCAAGTGACTCTTACCAACCATTACTGGTGTGGAGTATGACGGTGATGAAGGAGAGAAGAATCACAGAGGCTCGAGATGCTTGACGTTTGCTTAAGGATTTTGTCACATGAAAGGAGCTGGAGGAGGCAGAGCGGGCCAGTAAGAGGGCATTGAGAAATAGAACTGCGAGAAAGGTTGTTGGTGCACGGCCCATGCCGAGGCCAGGTGGAATGCGTAAGCCCAAGGAAGGGATTTTCGTCCAGGAAGGCTCAACATTGGCGGCAGAAATCAAGAAGTCCAAGAGGGTGAAGGCTCAGAGTTCCGAGGAAGGTGACTTTGTGTAAGGTGCATGATTTGAGTGGGGTCTGGGATGTGTGTATAGACGGATAATAAGTGTTGTAAGTATGAAGTTTTTTGTATCAATCTAGTTTGAATTCATCCAAATTTTGTATAATTGGATATTTTGTTACCATGTAATTGCTGTTAATAGCAATTGTCTATGTGGGTATATGGTTGGGTAGCTTTCTCAGATGGACAGGAGTCTAAGGTATTGGTATAGTTGCAGCTGTGTCAGGAAGAACATGAAATATGCAGAATTTGATATGTAAAGCAAGCTTTTTATTATTAATAAAATAGAGCATAATTACCAATAAAAAAAAATATTAAAATTGAAAATTATTAAAAAAAAGTTCTGCTCCATACGCTTGTTTTGTCTACAATTTTACCTATTGCAATCATGTATGTCATAGTCAGCATGCAAACCAAAAGAAAAATGAAGAAAAATATTAATCATGAAGATGAGCAAATGAAAAATGAAGTTGCCTCGGTGTGCGTGCCTACGTCCTGATAGAGATTATAGAGAAATTGTGTTTGCCTATTTTTCAATATCAGAATTAAGTGCATCAGCTAGTAATTTCATGGTCGAGTACAACACTATATCGCAATACATCTTTATTACAAAAAGCGACCTTCCAAGATAGCTTCTGAAAAAGCACTCAAAGTTTTAAAAGAATGTGAATCAAAATATATCGATGATATGATCCTTAAATGTTTTTTGCTAAAGAATCTCAACTCGTGAGGATATGGTACAAGCAAAATTTGAATGCAATTTCTAGTACATGATTGTTTTCTCTACAGACCAATGGCCGCATGAAGTTTAGGACAAGAAACAATAGTTTTCATTTTTATGATGACAAAAATCCTATTTGCGTGTAACAAAATTTACGCTTTCACTGCCTCTATAATTTATGGGGTGGCTTTAACAGGTTAACAGATCAATATACCAAGACTACTCAACTGAATTACAAAATGCGTCATCATGCATCTGCCTTGAAATATTTTGGCAAACCACAATTCGCTGTTACAAAATGTTATGGGGCCAAAACACCACCAATTGTATACAACAGAGATTCAGTCCAATCAGCTTTGCAAATTATAGCCTGTAATGTCCCTATGGAATCGTAACTTGGATCTAACTTTCTTTGCCAACCCTGAAAAAAAAAAAAAATGTTGATAATATGTTACATAAATGCCAAAACAAAAATCTAAATATAGATACTACAAGATGAAGCAATTGCACTTTTAATTTGATAGGACCACCAATAGTTTTTTACTTTCTACTCCATTGAAATTTGATATGATATCCCTCTGTTTCACAAGGGCACTGTGCCTGGAAGGTTCTATTTGCAACGTAGAGTATCTTATTTATCCCCATTCCTGGTTCTATTTTACTTTTACTATTGGCAATACTTTTCCCTCGTCAAAACCACATACCTCGAGGACCAATGTCGTCACCATCACAGTGCATACATTTCCATCAATATTCACTCTATGCCGTCTTACTTGTTCAAGCAACTCATGCATGCAATCGGACTGATGTAAATCTTTACATTCAAGTGTACGCCACAATTTGAATGTAGAATCAACATCCTGCATACATATGGAAACACACCAATGTATGAACTCATGCAAGCTACTAGTATACAAAATCTTGAAAATAGGCCATGAATAGTGCATAGACAACATATTTCCTTATTAATGTTAAACTACACTACATTTAAAGAACTGAGGTGTAAGTTAAATCTAAAGTTCATGCATTCACTAACAAAATATGACACAAGAAGAACAGATCAATTATGCCCAAAGTCAAATTTCATACTCTTTTAAAACAAACCCTGAGATATCTTCCACATTAGCTGCAAAATTTAAAAGGTACTAGAAAATTTTCCATGCTAAATTTATCATTAGATCAGCCCTGATGAACACACAACAATACAGGTTGGGTGATGTTTGAAAAGATGACAATAAATCCAAATGCAAAACATAGATGTTCACTACCAAAGTAAACATTTGATGTGGACTTTTACATACAAGGAAGTGAAATTGGCATAAAGGTTCAAAGGACACAGATAACAATAGCCAACAGATCACACATGTTGTTTATGTGGATCATAACTTTAGCTAGCATGTACCTTAACCAATTTATGCTCCTACAACATGGTCAAACCTCAAGATGGCATCACATCTCAATAACATGAATCTCTTAAAAACTTCAATGGTTTATACTTTATAGGTCCAGGGTACATACTAAAAACTTTTGATGCCATTAGAGCATAATTTCATCCAAATGAATGTTTTCCTCAAACCCACCCAAAAATGACCTTCAGGAGAAAATCTATATATTTGATGGCAAACAATAATAAATATAAATGTGTGATAAAGTAAATTCCAGATATAATATATTTGGTATCCTATAACAACCAAGAGAATAATGAAAGCTAACATACAAATAGCAATACCAAGAAACTTGGTGAAATGTTGAAATGGAATGCAAATTCGTAATGGAAATCACATGTTGAGACCTTTGATTGAATAGGCACATTGTCATTTAAAAGAGTACAGAATTTTTGCACTCTGTTTTCCCATCTACCATTACACAGTACAAAGAAAAGCCCCGTACCTTAATGAAAGCATCCGGATCAGGACAGGTCTGATGTCTTGAAAACTTCAAAGTGTACTTTGCAACTGCTTGGCCATCCCTTATTGCAATAGCTTTGAAGAACTCCAACATATTGAGCCTGTCATTCTCAGAGAGCTCTGCTGTCATACCTACATCGAGCAAAACCACCTGGGGCTTACATGGGAAAAGGTGTTTACTAGAAGGTCTATCTGATCTCATACGAACCAGAATGTTTCCAGGATGCATATCTGCATGGATGAAATTATCAACCTGCAATAACATCAGATTTCAATTAAAAACAAAGTTTAACTTCTTTCAATTACCCTTTTTATTGACTCTCCAAGAAATTATTATTGATAATGAAGTCTTCAAATATAAACAAAAATTTTCCATCAACAAATATTCAGTCAGAATCAGCAATTACTCTGTTGTGGTTTGGAATCTTAGCTTGTAAGTTTAATAGTGATCCACTTTGGTCAGCTTCCAAAATCCATTTCCATTGGATAATGAATTATGACGTATTGACATCCTTTCATCATGCAATATGTATGCTAACTGGATAGGATACAAATTAAGCCAATTTACAGTTAACTCAGTTTCTGTGGTCGAAAAACATTGAAGTTGGCTGGCCTTCACTTCCTGTTTGGCACTAGGTTTGAAAATGTTGAATGCATAGATAACTTTCAAGTGGCAACTTTGAAAACTGAAAGATGAATCATGCTTGAATGACCTTACCTACAAAAATCGTCACATAAATCCTCTTCTGTACAAAATTACAAATGAAGCACAACTGTTTAAAAAATTCAAACTAAAGACATTGTAATCCAATCCTAACAGTCAACACAGAGATAACATGCAGAAAGAGTTATTCGTCAATTTTGATTATAATCTTAATCAAAACTGTAAGAATTTTTAAGCTGAATCCATTTCAGCACAATGTTTGAATGCAAACCCTTCAATGAGTACAAAATTGACAAATTGAAGGATGATCCATGTTTGAGAGGGATTGAATTACATAGATCATCTCATCAATCCATGTGATTATTTGTATCCCATATGAAACAATTTCCATTATGATCAAAATAGTGAAGAACATTCAATGCAGCTCTCAGGGCAGCTCCAAGAATAAGCACATTCAGTGCAATTATTGCCACAAGTATGGTCACATGAAGAAAGACTGTTGGCGCCATTTGGCTTCTGAATAGAAGTAGGGAGGGTCTCAACAGAAGGCCAATGTAGCAGAGCAAACTAAGGACACTCAGCAGGAGTTTGCCTTCTATGTCTTTATGGCCAAACAGCCAACAGATCGCGTCAAACCATCTGCCTAGTACATCGACTCAGGTGCTTCTCAGCACTTTACTTATCGTCGAGATTGGTTCACTAAGTACACACCATTCACTGATTCAATTATTTTTGGAGGAGAAGAGCATACTGTTGTCGGAAAAGGTAACATGTAGATCAATCTAGAGGGAGGAAATTTATTTTCCTCAATGTATAATATGTTCCAGGCATGGAACTCAACCTTCGCTCTGTCAGTCAAATTATGAGACTCTCCTCAGCTAGATGTGGCATTTAATGCACAAATGCAGTATTATTATTCGAGACTCGCACTACAATTGTTGTCGGTATTGAGTATCACAGTCTTTATAGACTTGTTGACACTGGAGATTCTCAGAAGCATGCCATGGCAGCCAAAAGTTCTTCCATCAGCAATCTCTGGCATTAGAGATATGGGTATCTAAATATACACTATCTGTCTCAGTTAGTTTGGGAGGATCTGGTTGTTGGCTTGTAAGTTTAATAGTGATCCACTTTGGTCAGCTTCCAAAATCCATTTCCATTGGATAATGAATTATGACGTATTGACATCCTTTCATCATGCAATATGTATCCTAACTGGATAGGATACAAATTAAGCCAATTTACATTTAACTCAGTTTATGTGGTCAAAAAACATTGAAGTTGGCTGGCCTTCACTTCCTGTTTGGCACAAGGTTTGTAAATGTTGAATGCATAGATAACTTTCAAGTGGCAACTTTGAAAACTGAAAGATGAATCATGCTTGAATGACCTTACCTACAAAAATTGTCACATCAATCCTCTTCTGTACAAAATTACAAATGAAGCACAGCTGTTTAAAAAATTCAAACTAAAGACATTGTAATCCAATCCTAACAGTCAACACAGAGATACCATGCAGAAAGAGTTATTCGTCAATTTTGATTATAATCTTAATCAAAACTGTAAGAATTTTTTAAGCTGAATCCATTTCAGCACAATGTTTGAATGCAAACCCTTCAATGAGTACAAAATTGACAAATTGAAGGATGATCCGTGTTTGAGAGGGATTGAATTACATAGATCATCTCATCAATCCATGTGATTATTTGTATCCCATATGAAACAATTTCCATTATGATCAAAATAATGAAGAACATTCAATGCAGCTCTCAGGGCAGCTCCAAGAATAAGCACATTCAGTGCAATTATTGCCACAAGTATGGTCACATGAAGAAAGATTGTTGGCGCCATTTGGCTTCTGAATAGAAGTAGGGAGAGTCTCAACAGAAGGCCAATGTAGCAGAGCAAACTAAGGACACTCAGTACGAGTTTGCCTTCTATGTCTTTATGGCCAAACAGCCAACAGATCACATCAAACCATCTGCCCAGTACATCGACTCGGGTGCTTCTCAGCACTTGTCGTCGAGATTGGTTCACTAAGTACACACCATTCACTGATTCAATTATTTTTGGAGGAGAAGAGCATACTGTTGTCGGAAAAGGTAACAGAGGAAATTTATTTTCCTCAATGTATAATATGTTCCAGGCATGGAACTCAACCTTCACTCTGTCAGTCAAATTATGAGACTCTCCTCAGCTAGATGTGGTATTTAATGCACAAAAGCACTATTATTGATCGAGACTTGCACTACAATTGTTGTGGGTATTGAGTATCACAGTCTTATAGACTTGTTGACACTGGAGATTCTCAGAAGCATGCCATGGCAGCCAAAAGTTCTTCCATCAGCAATCTCTGGCATTAGAGATATGGATATCTAAACATACACTATCTATCTCAGTTAGTTCGGGAGGATCTGGTTGTTGGCTTACCCAAGATTCAAACTCTGAATCGTGGAGTTTGCGGAGCTTGTCAAGCTGGAAAGCAGAATCGGACTCCATTTTCGGATGGTGATACTCAGGGAGATTCCAAGGTATTACAATTGGTTCAAGCTGATGCATGTGGACCAATGAACACAATTTTAGTTACTAGGTCCAAGTATTTTTTGTTATTTGTTGATGATTTTTGTCACAAAAAGAGGGTGTATTTTCTTATACAAAAATCAGAGATGTTTAGCATGTTTCATAAGTTTAAGGCATTGGTAGAAAAAGAGCTGGGTCAACAAATAATAACTCTTAGGTCAGACAATGGGGGGGAATTTTGTTCTTTTGATTTCTCCAACTTCTGTGCACATCATGGTATCAAGCATTAACTTAACACACCTTACACCCCTCAGCAGAATGGTGTTGTTGAGTGGAGAAACCGCATCAATCACCAAAATGGCCCAGTCTATGTTGGAAGATAGAAATGTTCCAAAGAAATTTTGAGCAGAAGCAGTCTACATTCTTGTCTATCTTCTAAACAGGTCTCCCACACATCGTTAAGAAGAAACTCCATAGGAAGCTAAGTCAGGCCGGAAGCCTAAAATCACTCACCTAAAAGTCTTTGGCTCTTCAGCTTATGTTTGGATTCTAGATGCCAAGCGCTCAAAACTGGATTCCAAGGGCCAGAAGCTCATGTTCACAGGATACAATGAAAACCACAAAGCATATCGACTGATTGATATAGACACTAGTCGTCTCATATTTAGTCGGGATTTTGTCTTTGATGAAGAACAAAGGCCTTTCATCTCTCTTTTGTTTCGAGTCCTGAGGATAAGCCTTCGCAGGCTAAGGATTTGGGTGTTAGTCAACCATTAGGTCCACCTGATTGAAGGGATTCAAATGACTCTTGACTCTGAAGTTGTGGAGTCTCCCAGGCATGATATTACACCACCCAACTTTCCTCAGAAAGATATTGATCTACATCCTGTTGAACCTATTCCAGCCATCCCAGAATCAAATGTTGGTACTTCTACTCTCTGGCTAAATGGTGGGCCAAGACCATAGGTGATCTCCATGGCGATGAGCTCATTAAGGGTAGATCAACTAGAAACAAGAACAAATGGCAGAATACAGTTAACTTTACTCTTATGGCCAACATTCACAGTGTTTATGAGCCTCAATCTTATTCAGAGACTAAAGGTATACCCGAGTGGGAACACGCTATGGAAGTTGAACACCATAGTCTTATGAAAAACAACACTTGGGTCCAACTCATGTTCCACCTAGGAAGAAGCCCATCGGCTACAAATGGGTGTATAAAGTTAAGTACAAGGCTGATGGAACCCTTGATAAGTACAAGGCTCAGTTAGTAGCTAGAGGGTTTTCACAAAAAGAAGGCATTGACTATGAGGGGACTTTTGCTCCTACACCCAAAATGAGTACAATTCGGCTCCTTGTTGTAAGAGTCATGTTGGCTCAAATCCCAAACTCCAAGCAACTGATAGAATTGTTTTTTTCTTTTGCAATGTTTTACTTTTTTTTTTGCTTTTCCAAAAAAAAAAAAAATGTTGTTTTGAATTTATGAAATGACAATGCATGAAATACAGAGCGAAATAGCTCAACCTATGAACACATAAATTTTATTTGCTAACTTGATGCAAATATTTACAATGTAATATATGCATCAAAATTCATTCATTTATTTTAGCAAACTAAGAACCTGGAATTTCTGGACTTGGATAATCGTAGCTCCTTGAATGATGACGATTTTTAGCAATAAATGTAGAACCAATGCAAGACGGCACCCACATAACAAAATGTGCCTTCCAATCTGCAAACGTCGGCCCTTAGAGATTAACGCGGCTTGTAGGTATAATGTCGTCTCAATATGCAACTACGGCAGGCAATAAAAAGTACTCAGGCCCAGTTCAATAGCTGCGATCTACAAATAACACTAGCCCCATACTCTGTAGCTTTTCCCTGAAATGAAACGCTAATATCTCCTTGCAGTTTGATCTCTTTAAGCTCTAACGTGACATCTGGATGAGACCACCAATGGCACAATTCACTGGCAGCGAATCACCAATTCAAAGTGTGGATTCTGTATAGAATTTACAATTCTATCATCTTTGAATTTCACAAACCCTTGGCTCACAACAAAACACTCCAAATCGACATGCATTGAATGATCCCCAATTTTGCATTGTTTTCTTTTTAATCATCGCAAACCCAAATCGGCCATGAAGCTTGAAGGAAACGCTCCACATAACTAAGATGCCAAAGTAAAATTCGAAGTTTTGAATAATAATATTTTATTACTCTTCCCTCCTTTTTCATGTGAGAAATGACTTTGTTTAAAAACATTAAATGCACATCCTCACTTAATTATATAAGCTCATAATATAATCATTAATTAAGGACTTAATTAATGATTGCAAATTAATAAATAGCTTATCAAATTCTCTCCAATGGATAATCCAAATCCTGATGCACTTTGACTGAGCCAGATGGTCAAATGCCCCACTAAAAATAGTAAATAACTGCCAAATGACTTACTATAAATAGTAAGTCCCTCAAATCGAACCAAATGAATAATACTGAAGCAGTACCTGAACCTCCAGAGAGTAATGTTGCCTCTGCCAAGGATATCAAGCCAAAAGAGACCCTCAAACCAACACCTTAGCCAACGAGGGTCGCAATGATGGGCTAACAACTCAAATCTTGTCACTGGCTAGAGAGGGGACATTACACTTGCCATGTCAGCCCAGTTTGGTTGGAAAGTCCATCAAATGGATGTCAAGCGTGCATTCCTCAATGTTGAATTATAGGAAGAAGTCTATATGACGTTGCCTCCCAAATTCAAGGTTGTGGGTAAAGAACACTAGGTTTGCAGACTGGTGAAAGCACTCTATAGCCTGAATCAAGCTCCTCGGGCTTGGTACATAAATATTGATTAGTACCTCGGTGATCAAGGTTTTTAGAGGAGTCCTTTCGATTCTAATATGTATGTCAAAACTACTGGTGGTGATATTCTTCATTTCCTTTGTAGAGGTCATTCCGCTGTTCTGTAATGTTCCGAGCTACGTCCTGCGCCTTCGAACAGGAATGAACCGAACAAACTGGAGGCGTGCAGTTTAGAGACCGTACGGTACAGAGCAAGACAGGGCCGTACGGTACAGGCCAGGAGGTTGTACAGCTGGAGGACAGGGCCGTACGGTACTGGGCAGGAGGTCGTACAGCTGGAGGACAGGGCCGTACGGTAGCTGGAGGACAAGGTCGTACGGTACAAAGCAAGACAGGGCCGTACGGTACTGGGCAAGACAGGGCCGTACAGCTGGAGGACAGGGTCGTACAGTTGGAGGACAGGGCCGTACAGCTGGAGGACAGGACCGTACAGCTGGAGGACAGGGTCGTTCAGCTGGAGGACAGGGCCGTTCAGCTGGAGGACAGGGTCGTACAGTTGGAGGACAGGGCCGTACAGCTGGAGGACAGGACCGTACAGCTG
>MU217358.1:1083747-1095488 GCA_018584345.1 Thuja plicata | reverse complement strand
CTTCTTCCACATTGTCACCCTTTATGACATCCCTGGTCAGCCCTCCCTCCACCTTACCCCCCCACCCCTTTGCCACCTCTTTACCTCCTCCATCATTTCAGAAGCTGTTAGGGCCATGAGTTGTAGTAAGGTTGCGGATGAGGATGGTTTTCAGGCTGAGCTCTTCAAGCTTGGGATTTCGGTTCTTGGGCCTTACCTTGCCACTCTATTCAACAAAGTGGTTTGCTCTGGTTTTCCGCCTTCCTGGTCTCGTCATATTATTCACCCGATTCATAGGCCGGGCCGACCTTTGATCCAGGTAACTACAGGACCATTATGATCGGGCATACCTTTGCCAAACTTTACGCCACAGTCTTACACATCCTTCTCACGAGATAGCTGGACAATTTGGGTTGCTGGACCAGGGGCCATGCCGGTTTCAGAGCAGATTTTCAGACTACAGACCATATCCTCACTATCAGGGCCATTATTGAGGAGGCTCGGCACCGCTCGACTAAGGTATACTGTTGCTTTGTGGATTTTCGCAAAGCTTTTGACTCTGTCCCGCGACAGGCCTTATTCCAGAGACTTAGAGACATTGGGATCTCCGAGGGTCTGATTGCTGCCATTATGAGACTCTATGAGAGTGTTGTTGGGCGTCTTAGGACCCCGCTTGGTTTCTCGGATTTCATTCAAAGTTCGATCGGCGTCAAGCAGGGTTGCCCACTTTCCCCTACGCTATTTGGTATCTATATTGATGAGCTTGAGACCTACCTGAGGAGCTTTTCGCTTCCCAGTAATGGTTGTCTCCTCCACCAGACCTTGATCTCAATCCTTCTCTTTGCGGACGACGTCGTGCTCTTATCTTCCTCTCCCGAGGGATTACAACGACTCCTGGATGACCTGGCCTCCTACTGTGACTCTCGGCAGCTTGTGGTTAACCTGGGGAAGACGCGGGTCATGACCTTCAATTGTTTGAAAACCTCGCATCTCCACTTTTCTTTCAGAGGGACCGAGATTGAGATGACTTCCAGCTACACTTATTTGGGGATTAGATTCTCTGGGCCGCGCTTCAGTATGAGACCGGCTATGACATCGCGGGTCAACAAGGATTTGGGTTCTCTTGCCTTACTTGAGAGACAATGCTTTCGACATCACTTTTAGGATATTACATCAAAGATGTCTATCTTTGACTCGCTGGTCAGATCTACTGTTCTTTATGGCTCGACTGTTTGGGGTCCCTCCTTATTGACTACTGACTAGGCTTCTATTGAGAGAGTGCAGACTCTCTTCCTGCGACGCTTCATTCGCTGTCAGCCAACTACTCCCACTAGCATCATTTTGGCTAAGTTCGGGGCTCATCCCTTCAGACTTTGCACGATCTTCGATCTTGTTTGGTTACTTCACAGACTTAGGGGCTTTGCTGACTCGACTGATGGCAGATACCGTTACTCTTACTTGGCCTATTGTTCTTCGGCTTCGTTGGCGGCCTTGGACCCTAATAGGCGTGCTCTATGCTGGTTTGCTCAGGCTTCTAGTCTCCTCATCTCTGTTGGTATTGATATCGACCACCTCCCTCCCTTTCAGTATTCCCTCGACGCCCCTGCTCATCTCCTCCCCCCTCTGTCGGAGTTGAATGAGATCACCAAGTTAGATATTTACAGGAGGTATGTTCAGGCAACATGGGTTGACCCTCCTAGTGGCCTTCGGCTTCGTATGGCCTTCTATTCCGAGCACTATATTGATATTCATGATGGCTTGATTACTCGGCCCCAGTATACTTTCAGAAGCTGGCCCCACGCTCTGCGTATCCAACTCGGGTCCTTTAGAGTTGGCTCTCACCGACTTCGGATCCAGACTGACCACCAGACCAGTAGAGAGGAGAGCCTTTGTCAGTGTTGTGATATGAGGTTGGTTGAGACTGAGTTCCATTTCTTATTCTACTGTCCGATTTACTATGAGATCCGTGGGAGGTTTCACTGTCTTTTCAGGTACTGCAAGTCTGTGTCTTCCTTCTTCAGATACGAGGATCAGCACTGCTTGGCACTTTATCTCCAGGAGGCCTTCCGTCTCCGTGATTCGACTTTACAGGTGCTCTCTCCCCCGGGTTCTACGTCCCGCTGCCTCCAGATCACCTCCTTTGCTCCGGTTTCCTCCCCTCGAGGAACCAAGAGGTCTGAGAGTCCTTCCACTGTCCCTCACTCCAGATCGGTCAAACATCGCAGAGATCACTTGCTCTTACAGCCCCATCGGCAATAGCGGATTCCCTCCTCCCAGAGACGGACTTTGATTCAAACTCCTCTCCTCACGTATAGTTACCCGTCGATCTTGAGCTACTTTTCGGTATCCATAAACCACTAGATGTTTGGTGGTTTCGCGGTTTCTTCTCCTCTTTGGCTCTTGTTGTTTTTGTTTCTTTTTTTGTTGGTTTCTCTTTTCTCGGACACCGTTTGGTTGTCCTGCTGCCTTCTAGGCTCTTTGTTGTACTCTCAGTCCCTTAGGCCCGCTTGTGGTCTCTTGTTGGACATTAATAATTTATCTTATCTTATCTACTTGTCATCTATGTTCATGATCTGATTACTATTGGTAGTTCAGCACTTTTAATCAAGCAGATCAGACAAAGTTTGTGCAAGTCCTTTGACATGACAAATTTGGGACTTATGCATTACTACTTAGGTGTTGAGGTTTGGTAGACAGATGACAGTATCTTTATCTCTCAGTCAAAATATGCCAGGAGCTTTCTAGCCAAATTTCGGATGCAGGATTGCAAACCTGCATCACACCTATGGAGAAAGGGTTGAAGTTGTCAACCAAATCAAACTCACCTTTGGTGGATGAATCGACATTCAGGCAACTCGTGGGCAATCTTATCTATCTCATTGCCACTAGACCTGACCTCAGTTTTGTTGTAAACTACATCTCTCACTTCATGACAGCCCCTAGAGCTGAACACTAGGTTGCAACGAAGCATGTGCTGAGATATGTGAAGGGCACTTCTAACGTTGGCATTTTGTACAGCATAAGTAAAGATCCTAGACTCATTGGTTTCAAAGACTTAGATTGGACAACTTTTGTTGATGACAGGAAGTTTACATGTGGGTATGTCTTCAATCTGGGAACTGGTGCAATTACATGGACTAGCCAAAAATAGCAAGTGGTAGCTCTTTGCTCAACTGAAGCAAAATATCGGGGAACTGTTAAAGCAGCTTGTGAGGCAGTTTGACTTTGGAGGATGCATTCTGACATGCACATGTCTCAAGCAGGTCCTTCACCTCTATTTTGTGACAATCAAGGGGTGCTCAAACTTGCCAAAAATATTGTCGTCCATGAGCAGACCAAGCATGTTGAGTTTCACAGTTATTACATCTGCAAGTTTGTAGAAGATGGATCAGTACACAATTGCACTATGTTCCAACTAAGGATCAGACTGGAGACATTCTCACCAAGTCTCTGGGCCCGGACAAGTTTGCAAAATTTAGGGGCCAACTTTGTGTAGTTGATAGATTGACCATGAAGGGAGGGTATTAGAATATTAGAATAATAAACAATTTAATGGTCAATAATGTATTTTTAGGTAGATTAGATTTGTTTCTAATTTAGTCTTTAGTGTTCGATTGTTTTCTTAGGAAACATCAACAACGTAATTGCATGTATATGTACATTTCATTCTTCCAATAAATACAAGCTATTAGCGTAACAGTTTCAAGTGCAACTGAAGGCTCTCTTTGTTCGTGTGAAGGGTTTTCGCAGTGCTGCAGTACCACGCAACAAAGGTTTTCTTCACCAATCGAAAATTTTGCATTTTTTTTCCCAAAAATTGTGTTTTTATCTAAGAGGGTTTTACAAGATTTTATCCCAAAAAATTGTGGTATTCTTTGTTGTGAGGGATGGCTTTGTTACCCAACATCATATTGGAAGGCAACCAAAACATGCTCATATTTTCAAGTCTCGAGATCTTGCATTGGCTGCAAAGAGTTCATCCATTAGTATTTTTTGGCACAAGTTTGTAAAATTTCAGGACAAACTTGGTGTAGTTAGTAGACTGGCCATTGAGGGAGGGTATCAAAGTAATATTGTAATATTAAGCTTATAATGGTCATTTAAGTCATCTAAGTAGTTTAGTTAATAACTTTCTGTTCTATAAGTCCGTCGGACAGTTTAGTAACTTCCGTTTATGTCTTTAGTTCTAGTTAATACAACAATCAATTATCATTTTAGTTTGACGTCAAGGCTCAGATACTCTGATCCAATTTGATGGGACATCAAAGATGAACCAATCTAATACCAACTATTTAGATCCCAAATGGTCTGAGGGACAACACTCTAAATTTCGATTTAGATGTGTTTTGTGTGTACAAAAGCATTATAGAGACAAGGATTCAAGCAAAGAAGAATACTATAACTAAAACTGAAATTGTATTAATTTGTACGATGTATACATGGCATACTCTCAAAGGAGATGTATGGCTGTGTATTTTCTCCTAGATATCCTATGTCTCTATCACTATATCTGCTTAAGTAAAAAATGTACATTTATAGATTACATCTTCACGAAGACAACAATTCATTATGTAAGTTGAAAAAGGTGAGCTTCCATGTGTTACAATTCGTCTCCAAGTAGATGGAATTCTAGTTGTATGTTGACAAATGGTATGTTATAAAATGAGTTCAACAGCTGCACCAAATTAGTGTAGTGTTTGAGATGTCATGTGACATTTTGTGTTTAGTTCCACATCTTGTGAGCAGTTGTGTTGTGTGGTGTGATCCTTGGTATTGTGCAAGTGGCAAATGCTGCAAAAGGGTTTGCATAAGAGTTACATAATGTCTTATACATTGTGTGGCATGCATCCAAGCATTTTGAAAGTAGCACATGGAGCAAGGACTTGCAATCAATGGAGCAAAACAATTCCCAGCACTACATGGGTGACACATAAAGCAACAAATTGCATGCATTGGCCTAACATGATTAAAGGCATATTGGCATTGTGCACATGGTGCAGAGTGCAAGGAATTGCACATTAGATTGTGTAGTGTTGTGTGAAGTATTGAGACTGGCATGCATGGTGTGTGGTATTGCATTAGATCGCTTGTTTACAAACATGATTTAGTGATGACCATCCACCACACTAAGATTTCAGATTTTGATTTCTTTACATCCAAGCATTACTAATCATCCTTGTTCTACTTTGTTTTTTGATGTTGTGTACAAGTTCCCATTGTTTGTGCTTAGCAGGAACAACAATATGTAACATTGATAGTCCAACTTTGCACCATGTAGATAGATATGGACTATAAGTGAGTTAACTTTTGTCAAAGGGTTCAGTAGTATACCTAGAAGGGCTTTGGATTAAACAACTAATACTCTTTAAGTTTAAACAATTTCAGTTACACATCAATGGGCTAGAACTCGTTCTACCTCATTACATGAGCACTTAAGGACTGAAGATCAGCCAGATACCAGACCACTATGAATTAGGGGCTCATATGTCAACATGTCTGAAAGTCAACCTAGTAAATCTTTAAACCAATCATATAATAATAATATGAAAGCAGACTAACTTTTATTGAGTCTATTAAGATGAATACAAAGATATAACAGGTGATTTTGTGTTTCAATAAATATCTGTAACTATTTTAGATAATAACCTTAGTATAGGCATTTATTATTTTATACTTACATGGTGTTCTATTTCGCTTTATAAACCTTGCTGCTACACTCTTTTGTTATGTCAAAGCCACTTGTGCCAGTTTCTTGTAGTTCAACTTAAAAATGAAATCTTTACCTTCTTTAGGATAAAATGCTAGGTGAAGGTCATTCACTTCCTCTTTTGTGGCGTAGTTTCAAGTTGATCTAATGTGATGGTATTTGCAGCATTTTTTTTGTATGATTGTTGTTGAAAAAACCACTTATTGTTGTAAATATTATCATATGAGCCTAATGTGGGGTATGAGGGTAATTACATGGTTACTGGAAATACACAAAGAGGGAAGAAAAAACCAATGCATCATTTCGCACAGGCATCATCATAGCTAGCGAGGGATGGTTTTTAGTTTCACTTTTTGGAATGGTGGGCTTGGAAGCACTGCAGAAAATCATTACGTATACATATAGTTATGACAAAAGGACGAAGCCATGAGCTTCCACTGCAAATATCAAGTGGTAAGAGGGTATGTGAGGGGTTCTGACATAAGGAGTGAGGCTCTTCTTATAAGTTTCAGGAAACTTGTAACCCTATCCCTGTAAATATTGGTTTCCAACTTATGGTGTTATTCTATAATACTACATACATATTTTCAGCTCAGTTCACATGTTTATTCTCTTCCAACAATATTAACCCTAGAGTCTTCCCTCATAAATACCACTTCCAACCCTCCCTCAAATAAAAGTTATTTTGTGAAATTTGAGGACTTCCATTGAACTTCACACATAACATCTTTATCACATTAAACATGAAACTTCATATACACAATTTGAATAAAACTTTAATATGCGAATCCAAAACAGGTATTTCTTCTCTGCAATGACATGTTTTTTAAAACCTTTGATAGAAAAATATTCATCATTGTGTACTGACTCTGGATTTAAGAATTTTTATTCATGATAAAGACATTGCAAGAAGGGAACATAAAAATAATAAGCAGCATACCAGAACCATTTTAAGAAGAGTGTTGGTGCCAATATTAGCAAGAGCACTGTTAACAACATAGTTTCCTTCTGCTTGATCAACATAATGTGCAACACTTTCGCCTTGTTCGAAGGTTTCTACCAAAACTGCTGGATGTACAAGAGGATATAGTGGCTTTGGAAAAGAAACATCCTTCCATTTACGAAAGTTGTAAATAAATCGACTCAAGTGGGCAGCTTCTCTTGCAAGATCAACTTGGGACAACATAAAGACAGAAAATTGTTGAACACTTTCATCAAGTCTTAACCATCGTAACGTAGGCAGAAAACTGGAAACCTTTGCAACCCAATTTATTATCGTAAAATCTCTACTAATTGCTTCCCTTACTCCTGGATGTCTTACTTTCACAGCCACTATCATAGGTTTTACTTCATGACCTGGACCCTGAAATCTTAGCACAGCCCTGTGTACCTGGGCAATACTACCAGAAGCTACAGGCTCAATTTCAAAATCCTCAAATATATCCTCAAGCCTGTGACCAAAGGCACTTTCAACAGTCTTTTTTGTATGCGAAAATCCATGTGCTGGAGCCTTTGAATGCAGTTTTGCCAGCTGATCACAAATATCTTTTGGAAACAAGTCTGGGCGTGTAGCTGCCCATTGACCCCACTTAATGAAAGCTGGACCTGCTCTTTCCAATGAGCAATGTAATATGTGTATCCATAATTCCCTATAATTTCCTCCAAAAGCATCTACAAAGGGAGCCATTGTAACAGCTGGAGCAAATAAAGTCATCAAGTAAAGTATCCGTAGAAGTAACATTAATTTTTCCATGATGGCCCAGATAAATGAGGTCAAAAAGTTATAGTTGTTATTTGCTAGACTGTTGCAAAGATTAAATGTCTGCATTGTGTTTGATTCAGCTAACACACTCTGTGCAAAGGAGGCCTGTCCAATAATAACAGCTAAAACACGAGAAGCAATATTTGATCTACAACATGTAAAGCTCACAGCACGAGCAATCCTACTTATGGATTGAAACATAGGCCAACTAATGCCATATGTTAATGAAAATTGTGTCCATGCAGATTGAGCCTGGCAAGTCATGCCAGCATTTTGGGCTAATACAGAAAACCCTTTCCAAGTCTGCGCCCCATAAAAGCCTACTTTGAGTCTGGAAGCAATTAGAAGCATTGAAAGAGAACACTGTTTATAAGAATGTTTCCATACAAACCCAAATTTCTGTTCTACCCCACACCAGTATGACCTGTGTTGCGAGCACTGAAACTTGAAATTTTGCCCCAGCAAATCAGGCAACCCAAAAGAAGAAGGTTTTCCATAAGTCCCATGCATGTTTTGCAAAGTTTGTCTTGCAAATGAGTATCCTTCTTTTGTGATTGATCCATGAGGCAGAAACCTGCAAACAGCTAACTTCAATAATTTTTGAAGCAAAACCCACAGCATAATTTTCATACAAAAAGACGAAAGAATTTGTAAAATTATTTGACAGAAATAATCAACTATTTGATTAGGGAACAAAAAAAAATGAACAAATATGAGAAAACAATGTATTTTGCAGAGTATTTTGTTACTCCCATTGTTTTCCAATCATCAAACAGAACTATGGGAGAATTAGTATTTAAAATCTAGTTATACATGTTACTGATTGATGGCATTGAACACAAAGGTGCAAGAGAGTGTTTTTCGGGCATGAAACTTCAACAAAACTCGAACATGCTTGTGAAAAAACTTAAATTGAAAATTATACTACTTCCTATATAGCGAAAGTCAAAAGAAAACTGTTTTACAGGAGCCTAAAAAGAGCAATAATAATCAAGTTGCTGCAACCAGAATAGAAAATGGTTGATGGCAAAGCCACAAAGCCATTATTTGTGCTCTAAAGAGAAAGCACCCAAGAGATGGATGAGAGCATTCAAATTTCAAATCAGCCATCTAAGAGTGTCTAGGAGAAAACAGGGTGAAATTGCTATGAGTATTTACAAGATTAAGACAGAACTGTGTGATTCAAGATAAGGTTTCGCTAACATAAAAGTATGTTGTGTCCCCTTCTCTAGCATAAGTTTGCTAATGACCGTTAGCCTATTTTCCATAAAAAAAATTGTAGGCTAATGGAGTTGTGGAAAAAGGGAAATCAATTAATTATTAAATAATTGAAGTTTGTTGTTGAAAAGTAATTGAGTTATAAATTAAAAGATGACTGATATTTAATTATATATAAAGTCTATTATAACTTATAAGTGAATGAATGAAGTGTTACTAGACCCAAGGTACAAAAGGTGAGTGAAAAAGGCACTTTATTATATTTTTAAACTTTTGAGACAACTGACAAAAAGAATATTATTCTCTTGGAAAAGGGAGGAATGGTTTCAAAACAGGTATTCTTGCTCATTTAAACAATTTAGTTTCCAAAGAACAAATGTGCAATCTTCTTTCTTTCCCAAGGGTAGAAAACCTCTGGTATTGCTAGTTTCAAGACAAAAACCCTCCTAGCCTTTACTGCAATTCTACTCAAGAATAGCCAATGTACTCCATTAAAAAGGTATAGGATTGCCAATGGATTCCGTGTTGCTTCCAATTAGTATCATAATGATTAGTTGTTTTTGGAGAGACTTGTCAGTCTATAGACCATACTATTGATAACTGCGGGAAGCTACCCTATTCTTCATTGTATGTTGGCTGAACAACTTCATTTTTTTTGCAGCCCTTCTTAAGGTGATTTGGAGATCTTACTATCTCTGATAAGGACTGTACAGCTGGTGAAGATTTGTTGTTGCTAGGCCATACAATGTGCTGGCCATACTTGTTATTGGAGGAGTTTTTTTTTTATGTTGGACCACAAAAACTAGAAAGTTGGTGCAGATTTGTCATTTTTTCCTAAGCCTTTAACCCTGCCATACTACCTGCAGCACAGTTGTACAATTTAAGATCTAAATCACAGCTTTTGTGAGGCTGTACTCGGTCAAAATTGGTCTCTACCGTCTGTAAGGAAGCATAAAAAAAGATCAACAAAATATCAATGGGTTTAAAATTAAATACAGTTTGTCATTATTCTCAGCAAGTCATATCCTCTCCAACTAAGTCGTACAATTTGCATAATTAACAATTTATTTCCAGTTTGATGTTGGATTCTAATTTCAGTGTTTTTAATGGTGTATTTCGTTTTCAATATTTTTGTTTTCTTTCAAGTTCTAGTGTTTCCAGGGGATGTGTTTCTAGCATAATTTGACCCATCCTAGAAACGGGGGCATCCCAGAAACTCAAAAACTTTCGAAAACCCATCCTTGGCTGTCCCATAAAATTAATGTTTGAATTTTGATAATTTGTTTGACTTCAACTCTCATGTGAACTCTCAATTTAATTTATTTAACACAAATGTTATATGTTAAGGTTCTATAATGTATATAAGCATGCTTTATCCATGTTTTCATACAAATATTTAAAAATTCCCTATATATTTTAAATTTTCCCTATTTTTTATATAGCTGTCCCCACTGCCGTCCCCTCCTCTGAGAAAAAAATCCATCCTGGAAACCCATTTCCCCATCCCCGCGTCTCCCCGGAAACCTGGGGTAACATAGTTTTCAACACATCATGCAAAGGTACTGATTTATTTCCACTTCTCAACATACCATTTTCGGTAATCTGGATTTGCCAAATAGTCATCATAAGAGATCTTAGTTAGCTTATCCAATAGATCCATTTTATTTTCAGTATATTATTTGCCAGCTTGATGTGTATCATAATTGAGTGATACAATCTATCATTTTCATAGACACGTTTCTGTTTGTATTCAGCCAATTTTGGCGTCAAGAAATTTGTGTATCACAATCTGCCATTTTGGCATTGATTGATTCCTTAGTTACCGATGCGGGCTCCAAACCGCGGGATGCTGAAGTGGATGCCTACGGATGCGGGTGCTAGAGCGGATGCTCTCTGGGTGCCACCTGGAAGCACATCCCAGGCGCCCGAATGCTTCTGGATGCTTCCCAGATGCATTCGGGCGCCTGGGATGCGCTTCCGGGTGGCACCCACAGGGCATCCCGGCGCATCCGGGGGCAGCATGCCCAGAAAATAGAAAAAAAAATGACTTTTTAATGTTTGTTTTTTATTTTTTTCCCGCTTAAAACCTTAAATTCGTTGAAATTCGCCTAAAATTCCCTAGGGTTTGATGAAGAGGAATTTTCTAAGGCTGCGACTAGGGCACAAGTGGTTCACAGTGGTCTAAAGGCGTCCACGTAATAAGGAGCAATGGATGTGCGCAAACAAACCCCTTGGCATGGACGACCAGCACGTGAAGCTCGAAACTTGATGACCAGCACATGAAGCTCAAAACTTGCATATCAAAGTACATGGTGATATTCTCCTCTTTGCCCGTGTCTGCCTCCGTTACAGATCTCTTCTGCATCGACACTTTTGATTTTGCCGTTTTGTTTAAAGACGATCAAAGATAAATCGACAATGATTTTATAAGTTTTAATTGCCACTAAAAACCATATGTTTTAATTTACTTTTTAATCATATGCTTTCTAAATAGAATAAAATTTAGTATTTTTTGTTTTCATTTTTTAAGTTAAAATAAAATTTAATACTATTTTATGTTTTTTATTTTTTAAAGTTTAGAGTTTTTATTTTGTTATATATTTAAACTACAATTTAATATTGTTAATTTGTTTTTATAGTTAAAATAAAAAATAGTTATTTATTAAAATAAAAATAAAATTGTCATTGCTTTATTTTATTTCAAATCTATAATGTTGTGTAATATAAAACTATTTTGATAATTTAATGGATATATTATTTATATTTTTTTAGAAATTAAATTTATTTAAGGCGAATTTAATGTTGATTTTTTTTCCGAATTTTTTACCTTGTCGAACTTCATCCAAATTTCATTCTTGTCGAACTTGAATTCAAATTCGAACCTTCATAAAATACATAAATCCATTTGCACTCTATTTTTCATTTGATGAACATTGAATCATGAACTAAGTTTTGATTTTGTAGTTCAAATTTGCATCTCATACTATTTGAATATTTGTGTCTTTGAAGTTTTACTTTTAACTATCAAATATGAAATATCTTGAATCTTGATCAATGGTGAAGTATCATACTATC
>MU217358.1:1073618-1083697 GCA_018584345.1 Thuja plicata | reverse complement strand
CATATATATATATATATATATATATATATATATATATACACGCATCCGCATCCCCCCCAAAAAAAAATTCATGCATCCACACACCCGCATCCGAATCCGCACCCAAATCGGCAACTTACATTGATTCTACAACTTAGCTTTTAGTACAATTTGGTCAGCTGGCCGCCGATATCTTGTTATTTAATTCCATTGTCAGCTACATTCTGTGTTGCCAAATCATTTGGAAGCATCATCTGCTGCAAATCATTTGTACTCACCCTGGGATTCTACTTGGACAGCTAAAATAAATTGTTCATCCTCATTTGCAATTGTCAGACTACATGCCACCATTACCTCTTGATTGGAAGAATAATTATAAGGTTGTCATAGTGGAAGAAAGGTGGTGCTGAGGAATGAAGTGTTTTCCCTTGAAGGGATTCTACTTGGACAGCTAAAATAAATTGTTCATCCTCATTTGCAATTGTCAGACTACATGCCACCATTACCTCTTGATTGGAAGAATAGTTATAAGGTTGTCATAGTGGAAGAAAGGTGGTGCTGAGGAATGAAGTGTTTTCCCAAGAAGAAATTATTACATTGAGAAATTGACCATACAATCCTCACTGCCACTGACAATTTATTAATAACAATTGTACTTGACCATATTTGTAACAGCAAGATATAATAAATTTTTGAATAGTTTTTTTATATAGTATAATTTGGCTAAAGAATATAACTAAAGAAGTGGTTGCATACTCACACTGTGATCCGTCCAAACAGACTTAGTTTGTATTGGATAAGTTGTGCCTGTTTCATGGGTGATTGTCAACAGTTGTCCAAACAAAGCTTCTGTTTGGCACTAATGATATTCATATACTTGAGTGAAGGATGAATCTAGGAGCTCTCATTATGTTCCTCTCCAGTAATATTAATTTACATGAGCATATTCATATATGACAAAGAGACATGTTTATATCCTCAAATCTATTTATATTTCTCTTGGATTGCTTGTACATATTTATTTCTATTGCCTACACTACATTTGCCTTTGTTGCCATTCCTGATTATTGGTGAAATCTTTTCACAATGGGGTAATGAAGGTAGAGGTAAAAACTCTTTATGAGAAAAGAATTTTATCAAACAATCTAATTTAAACAGAGAAAACTAATAGATAAAATACTTTAGTTTTGTGTGGAATGTCACAATTTGGGAGTACAAGAAGCTTGTTTTGCCTAGGTTAATAATATGGACTGGAATGAAAATGTCAAGTAGATTATGGTCAGCCTACACAAACTTTTGGACCGCTATTATATTGTTTTGCAAGATCTACATTTGAAAGAGAGCTAAATATTGAGAGAGAGAGAGAGAGAGAGATTAATGTCCACAAGTGACCAAAATAGGCCAAGTACAGCTAGAGACTACTGCAAGATGGAGCCAACAAGAGGCTACAAAGAAGCTGCAAACTAGAAGATAATTGTGTGATGTACCCTTCCTAATTTGCCCTAGAATCACAATTGTCACAAATCAGGGTTAGGGTTACATCTTTCCAAGTAAAAAATCTCTTCAAATAGTATGGTCCTGGATTTGAATCCTGCAATCATAACATAAGAAACATATGCACATGCATAATACATATATCAATTACTAGGGTTAGTTTGTAATACAATGATATTCATATAAAATCTATAGCGTCATTTCAAACACATTAGGATGGGGAGGAAGAAGCACGATCGGGTGCTTGTACCTGCTTTCCCTATTCATCCTTTGTCTCCTAAGATTAATGGCCATCATTATAGAGTCAAAGAGGAGATCCTAATGGAGGTTCCTCGATTGTCTTATCTGTTCATGTGAGTTTTGTTCCACTACAACATACAGAATTGAAGACTTGATATCCCAAGATGAAATACCAAATTTCCAACTCTTTCTTGAATAAGGATGCTCATATGCTAAACAATGTAGATGAATTGTGTGATCAAATGAGACAACCTCAAGGTTCCTTCTTATTGTGAACTGTCACTCAGTTTTAATGATGTGATATGATGTGATATGTTGGTTATCATAAGGGGACTTGCGCTATTCATTCAATGGATACCAACTTGACTTCAACTTATTCAATCACTTCCAACCAAACAAACTGCAAGGAACGGGTTTAGAAAGCTAATCTACTCCTAGAATGCAAGAAATTGTGGATGTCTTTGTGACTCTACTAGACTTAGTTTAGCCATCGACATCAACAAAGCTAGTGCAATCTCCTAAGGTAAATGTAAGATGTTCAAACTACCACCATTCCATTAACACCATACATCGATGCATATCAATGTGCAAACAATAATCGAAGTTAAGCTTATAACTATGTCAGTTGACCGTGCAAGGCACACTTACAATCAGCAAGTAGCTAGTGGTTTGGTCTAAGCAAGTTCGCCAAAGATACATCCAAAATCACTTCCATTCAACTAAACACTACTTCTAATCAACATGAAATGAAATTTAAACTAAGTGAGGAATTGAAGAAAGCATGCAACACTTCAAAGCAACACAAGTAATCCATCATGAAGACCAACAATGAATCAACAATTACCTTGATAGCACTATGGCAACAATTTCAACAAGTCTTCTCTCGTACTCTACCTCTACTCCTTAATCTAATGCTTCTAAAATCTAACTCTTTACAAATGAGAAGGCCTAGGCCTTTTATAGTTGTTCAATTACAATGAAGGGCCAAGATCGATTTAAGATCAAGGGCCAAGATTGACTCATTACAAACCCTAATTAGGGTTGCCACACTATCATCCAATTACATGAAGGCACCACCCTGTGGGCCAATAAGAAAATTACAATGCTCTTGAGAACCAATGAGAAAATTGTACACTTGGCATATGATTGAGTGTGTTTGAACACACGTAATTGGAAATTTCTGATTGGAATAAGGCAAGTGGGTGCCACCTCAGCATCCTTATCCTGTAGACTTGATCAATCCTTAGTTGATGAGAAAATATCTCTTGATACTCAACATTATCAAGCCTCTAATTGTGATGGCATATTCCCAAATTGCTTCATCTTCTCAAATTTTTTCCATCTTCATTTTTGGAAATTTTCTTCTTGCCATGATTTGACTTGCTTGTACTTGAAACTTGAACTTTTTGAAGTGATGAAGTCTTTGTGCACTTGGATCCTTCAAGGTAAACTTGGATTTCCGGAGGAAATTCAAGTTGATGATTGTTTTTTCCTGATTTTTCTTTCTTCTTGTTTTTTGCTTTCTTGAACTCCATCTTGATCTTGCCTTGAATTTGAACTTTGGTATTTTGATTTTGAGCCTCCTCATTTGAAGTCCTCAAACATCCTCTTGCTTGAAGTTTTGAATTTCCATCTTTCGCCTTCCAAGCATTTCCTTGCACCATATTTACCTTGCAAAACAAAGGAAAGATTTCATTAAGCTCGCAAAAATTCATAGGAAATAAACAAAAAGAAGGAAATATGAATTGCATCCAAATTCCACCAAATTTCCCTCTCTTCTTGCAAATTTTGATTCATTAGATCAGACCTTGGATATGAACTACATTTCATTCACTTTGAAAATCCTCTATCTCAAGTAATTCAATCAAATCCAAATGAATTAGGGCCTCACTTTATGCAATCCTAATTTTCTCCTTTATAAAATTTTGATCATCTTAGCATGAGAAAATTAGGAATCCAATAAACTTGAAATGAAATGAAATCATGTCAAAATCTGGAAAGGAAAACAAATGAATTTCACAAGATCATGTACCCAGATTTTATTTCTCTCACCCTCCAATCTCTGATTTATTTCAAAGAAATTTGCTTGTAGTTGTCTAAATCGCTGCTCTTTCAAGAAAACTTATCTCTCTTTTGGATATTTCACTTCTCTATACAACGATTGCTTCCATTATAGGATGAATTTTGCTGCCTTATAGAGAGAGATCGCTGTCCAGGAGCAGAGGTAGAATTAGTTTGCTCATGATGTTGAAATGAATCAACATTATCCTACTTAATAGGCAATGGGGTTTTGAAAAGGCATGTCCCTTATGGAGGCCGACTTGGCCTTTTTAAGCCAATAAAAACATTTATTTAATCCCTTTTTCTCTGCTTAAGGGCAGACATGTTTAGGGAGTCAAAGGTATGTTTTCTTCCATTCATTGTAATGAGCCTGACTTGGCCTCATCGATAAACCATCAAATTTTAATCGATTTCTATGCAAATCATATAGTTGACATTTTGTCAAACAGTTGGCAGGCAATCTGGCACTGAGCTTAACCTAGCTTGTAGATAATTTCAACTGCTTGTTTGATATTATGATATCCCTCCACTGATTTGTAGAAGGATTTGAAAGCATATATAATTTCTTTCATCTAAATAATCACAACTTTCATATCATTACAATTTAAACAACATACTTCACTGTTTCAAAATTCTGGAAATTAAATTCAATTGCCAAGATCACATCTTCTTACATATGCATTTAACAATTATTACAATACCAACTATGTCCATGCCTCATACAAAACGTCTTAGTTTTGTTACAAAGAAAAAACGTTTTAATTAAAAGAACCTGTTATTAAACGCATTGAATGATAGTGGCGGCTGCTGAGACTTTTATACTGGTCCACGTGCTAAGTGACTGGCTCCTAACGTCAACAGCAACAATCTAATGCTTTGACCTGCTACCCTTCACCTGAGGTAGTTTCCACGCAGGGAGGTGGCACATACTTTCTGCCAGAGGGCTGACGTTTCCTTCAGCAATGGATGTCGTTAGCTTCTCTTTTCTCAGCCGCTAAGTATGAGACTCCAGCAGTCCCAAATCCACGCACACCCTCACTGATTTGTAAAAAACTTTCAACACTTCCAAAACTCACCACGCCTCCAGCATTAGATTTCGATTCCCAGCCAAGCGATTGAAATCAAGACTAGTAATGATTTCTTCTAAATTCCAGTAGATAAGAATGGCCTCTTCAAGCAAGCCATAGTTCAATGATGATTCAATTTTTAGAATTGAATCCTTCCTCTAGTCACAGGCAAAACAATACGGAGAAGAAGAATTCGTTATACTTCAGCAACCAATTAATGATTAGCTCCAGCAGAATCAGTCTACTAGGAAACTAATTTGACCCTTCAGCTAGGGCTCAGATAATTAGGAACAATTCCCAAGAAATAAATTCAATAATCAATATTCCATATGTTACTTCACAAATGAGCCTGTATTTATAACTCCTTGGTCTCCATAGTTTCCAAAACCATCATCAGTTAACTGCTCTTCATAATATAAACTTTTAAATCGTTATAATAATAATAAAGTATTATTATTATTATTATAACGCCTTATTATTAATTAATAACATATTGTTATTAATTAATACAATTAATTATCAAATATAATTCTGATGATAATTCCTGCAACACCTGCCATACTGACTGACCAACACGCTCATCATTGCACTGCCAAAAATAGACTTACTATAAATAGTAAGTCCCCAGCCCAAGAAACTGCACAACTGAATATCGTCTGGAGAATTGATCACTGCCGATACTGCCCTATCAGAAATAGAAACTGACCGACTTACTAAAAATAGTAAGTCCAGACTTACTAAAAATAGCAAGTTTGTCAACTGGGACCCTCAAAACCCTGCACCAACTCACGAGGGTCGCGATGATGAGCTGACCAAGTCACTGCCACAACCTGCTAAAAATAGGGTCATCACATTCATCCTTGGTCAAATCGCACCCTCTCCTCTTTGGTGGATCTACTTCATTATGGGGCGGAAATCAAGCATGTGAGAGGATTATGGAATCCTCTTGGGGTGGAAGAATCCGCCACTCCAAGAGGAAAATTTTCACCTTTTAATTTTTTCAAAACCCCTATTCCCTCAATCGATTCTACCAGCGCTTAGGCCTCTTAATCCAAGGCAAATCTAGAGCATGTTAGAGGAATTTGGATTCCTCTATGGGTGGCGGAATCTACCACTCCTAGAGGAATTTTCCTCTATTCACTTCAATTTCCTCAAACTTATGGTTTCTCATTAAACTCGGCCAGTCACTTAACTCCTTCATTCTTGTTGATCACTGCTCAATTTTGGAGGACTCAATTCATGTTTTCATGTGATAAATGCAAGGCGGAAATCATGATGTCAAGAGGAATTTGAATTCTTCACCTCAAATCAATCTCCGTCTCAAAAAAACTCAGCCCTATTGATCTTAATTTCTCACTCTTATAATCAGATTGCCTTCAAATTAAGTTTTGCTCAAGTCTAAGGGACTCACATTTGCATTTTCTCAATTTCATATAGGGGTGGAATTTGAGCGCTGGAAAGGAATTTGGATTCCTCTAAGGCTAGCGGATTCCACCATGCCTAGAGGAATCTTCCTCTTTCATTTTGTTGCATTTCCTCACCTCAATTTTCTTTTGGATTCTCCATCCTATCCTCCATTTCTTCATTGATAGTGCAGATTGGGGGCCTTAGTGCATGCTTTTGCCTCTTTTTTCCCAAGGCAAAAATAGAGGTGTCGAGAGGAATTTGAATTCCTCTAAGGCTAGTAGATTCTGCCATGCTAGAGGACACACCTTTTTGCAACTTCACTTCAAAAAAACAGCGTTTTTGCACTTCCTTTCACTTTTTCTCACCAATTTGGACTTGGAACTCACTTTTGCAAGGAGCGGAATTTTGGAGGGTCAGAGGAATTTGGATTCCTTTGGGGCAGGCGGAATCCACCATGCTCGGGGGAATTTCCTCTAGGTGACAACTTGTTGTCTACACTTAAGTCATTTTTTCAGCTCAGAGGGCGGGAGAATTTATATAAAATATAACATTTAAGTATAAATATTGTCAGGATGTTTGAGATAGGTTCTAACTTCATAGGAGTTCTAATAAAGACTCTAGATTTTGAGAGTTTTCAAAAAATTCCAGACACGGCCAAATTTCAAGATTCAGCATGCCTTCAGCAATGTTACCTCCCACGGTCAAGCACATCCTATATTCTACTATGAGAATTCATTTAAGCATCGTTTGTTATTCATGTGCAAATAGATATAACCACAATTACTTGTAAGAAGGAAGGATATTAAAGATGGCCGATCTGATGTAATATCAATCTGTTGATCTAAAGATAATTTCTTGGGTATAAATGCTGATCAATTTCTATGAATCGATCTTAGTCCTTTTGTGTGCTCCTCGTGATGATTGCTTAGATAATCTTTGGTAATTATATTCGTTGATGCAAGGGACTGCTGAATGTATTAATTGTTGGATGATTAACACTTGATTCTTCACTAACGTTCGTGTCTGATTGTTGAATGATCTGCTCATGCCTTATACTCTGATCTGCCCTTTAATGAGTACCAATTGTTGATTGAGTATTGTTTATTTATCCCTTGATTCACAGCACAATGTATCCCTTTTCAATGCTTTGAATGAATCCTCCTTTGTACTTTATTGGTGGAAGGTCACCACCTTTATAAGGATTGAGTCAACACTTCTCATTGTTGCCTTTGAGAATAATATATTATTCCCCAAATTGATCCCCCCTGGATGTCCTCAAATGAAACATTCTCCCCTTTATATCCTCCAATGTGGGGGAAAGCCACGCCTCTTGAATTTGAGATAAAAGCTCTATTAAAATTGAGATAAAAACTCTACATATTGTACTACAGTTACGATTGAATTTCATTGATGCTCAGAAAGAAAGAATTGACCAGCTTCATCCCTTGAACGAAATGCAGGAACAAGCTCTTTTCCATACAAAGATAGTTCAAAAAACAGTGTGCTCTTTGGCGTGATTGTTTTAGCTAAGAGATTGGACACTTGTATTATTCTAGATTTCAAGATTTCAAGTACAAATTCCACACCAAGTGGCTAGGACCTTATAATGTTGAGATTGTCTACGATAACAGTACAATCAAGCCTCGTATTTGTTAGTTCACAGATTTGTCCTTCTAAAATGACTTTTAAAAATGACTCACTATGCCCGAGATAAATTTTGGGGGTACAACTCCCTCTTATGATGTGATTCGGGTTTTTGGGGTGTGCTTTTAACCAAAAAGCACAAAAGGCACACTAACACCTGGGCATAGGCATGCTGCAGATACGAATTACAGATTCATAGGTTGGGGGAAAATGAAAAAAATAACACAAAGTTCACTTCCTTCAGCACCCATAACAAGGAAATGGAATCACAATGGCACCTGTTAAGTTTAGATCAGAATATATGGCTTTTAAATTTCTTATATAATCTCAATATATTTAATATATTTAATCACAATATATATATATATGATAACAGATATATATAAATATATTAATAACAATATTATGCTGATTGGATAAATGAGACTTGTATTGTGTGTTGTATATACTTGTCTCTTATTGATCAAGGAATGAACTCTTATAAGAAAGACATGGTGGTATAGAGACATGTCTCCTTACGGAGACGTGGCTCTATACCGTCATATCTCTTCACTCACAACCGTTTCTTCAAACCGATCACTAATATGCAAACGATCGGTGATTTAGCAAAGTAATTAACACATTAATTTGAACCCGGTCGGTGTATAACATAAAGCACCCGATGAATTTCGATCGCAATCCTTCTATATTGGTTAACACCCAATATTTGATCAGTGTTGAAGTAATAACAAAATGTAACCGATACAAATCGGTAATATCAATATTTGAATAATCGGTTTCATATATATATAGATAATATATATATATGATGATGCTCATCCAATTATTATGAAAGAGATCAAACGTAATTTTTTAATAATAATAATAATATATGTATATGTATCAATATATATATATAATAATAACTGTATTATTATATATATGTTGATATATATATGTGTACATATAGTTTGATCTTTTCCCATAATATTATTATGTACATTTTTTCTGATTGAAGCTATAAACATCAACACTCCCTCTTAGCTAAGGAAGATAAAATGTAAATCACAATAAGTTCATAAATTGTGAAAGTTTAGAAATCAATTCTCATAATGTAATCAATTGAAACATATTCCCAATATGTGGATTGCCTCCATCGGCAATTCTATCCACAAGTCCTCGGGCGGATTGCCTCCATCGGCGATTCTATCCACAAGCTCTCGTGTGGATTGCCTCCATCGGCGATTCTATCCACAAACTCACGAGTGTTAGTGTGGCTTGCCTCCATCGGCGATTCTATCCACAAACCCATGAGCTTTAGTGTGGATTGCCTCCATCGGTGATTCTATCCACAAGCTCTCGTGTGGATTGCCTTCATCGGCGATTCTATCCACAAACTCACGAGCTTTAGTGTGGATTGCCTCCATCGGCAATTCTATCCACAAGCTCTCGTGTGGATTGCCTCTATCGGCAATTCTATCCACAAACTCATGAGCATCGGCGATTCTATCCACAAGCTCTCATGTGGATTGCCTCCATTGGCGATTCTATCCACAAAACATCTATCACAATAGAAGATCAAGTTATTGTAAGATCGTCACCTTCCAATAACTTTAACAAGTACAAGTGATAATCATTTGGAAGTCGTCACTCCCTTATGATTTACACAGGGCACATATAGTTATAAAATAACATTAATATAATAATCAATAATCATGTCAAGTTTACCTCAGAAGTGTTCTTATCCTTATCAGTGAACTCCCTCTCAATCATAAGGTATCTTGAATTTCTTTTAGAATACATATTTCTCTAAATACACATTTGAATTATTGACTTCAGCAAGGGAGGCTTGCATTCTAAGTCTGTTAGGACACTCTCTTGCAGTGTGTCCATATTTATCGCATCTAAAAAATTGCATTGTAGAGAGATCTCTAGGTTTCTTGAACGGTTGTTGATCATATGACTTCTTGCCCTTTTTCCTTTTTGAACTACTGACGAGAACCTGAACATCTTCATTTGTAGATTCCACGATTCCTCTGGATGGTAGGTTATACTCTTCTTGAATGCAGTAAGCTTTTAGACGATCAAATTTGGGGAGTTTGGCGCGAGCACTTACTCCTTGTCTAAAGTTTTCCCATGAGATAGGGAGCCCATTTAGAGTTATCATAGTTAACTCCTTATTATCATAAATGTGACCAATTGAAGAGA
>MU217358.1:1049533-1069871 GCA_018584345.1 Thuja plicata | reverse complement strand
TTATAATAATGTGACTTAGGCTTATAATCAATTAAATAAATGGCCCCTTCCAATGATGACTCAACCCTCAACTTAAGTGAAATTATAAAGTTAATTTATAACTTTATAATAAGCCATTTAATGATTTTATAATAATTTGGGCACTAAAATTTAATAACTCCTAAAATACTTATCATTTTACTATGTCATCTGAAATAGGAGTCACACCTATTATTTCTCCATGTGGCCAAATGCACTTTCCAAAAATACAAAGGGTCCATCTCAATCAACACCCGACTTACCACAAATAGTAAGCACACCAAAACTAAGCTCAAACGAAGTCCAATTTGAGCCAAACGAAGACCAACCTGTAACTTACTAAATTGTGAGGAAGACAAGACCTTCCCAAGCCAAGTCTGTGCCTCAGAAGATCCTCTATCCGTAATAATTAGCCTACGAGGATCACAATAATAGGCTAATCTCTTAAACTCAAATGCTGACAAAAACGGGGACATTACAGTTTAAGAGGATTTTCTATTATTGTCTTTAGCTCATTCTTCCTTAATACCAACATCATTCGAAGTTTCCATGATTCAAAATTGGAAGCACCTTCAAGTCTGTCTTCGAGTCTCTTTCCATTTGTCATTCTGTAGGTACAAGATTTCCAAAAATCTGGTCTTGATCTTCCTTCAATCTAATTGGATCTTCCTTCAAGTGGTTAGGCTTTAACAAAGGAACCTGGCTCTGATACCATGTTAAGTTTAGATCAGAATATATGGCTTTTAATTGTCTTATATAATCTCAATATATATAATATATTTAATCACAATATATATATATATATTTATTTATTTATTTATTTATTACTGATATGATAACAGATATATATAAATATATTAATAACAATATTATGCTGATTGGATAAATGAGACTTGTATTGTGTGTTGTATATTCTTGTCTCTTATTGATCAAGGAATGAACTCTTATAAGAAAGACATGGTGGTATAGAGACATGTCTCCTTACGGAGACATGGCTCTATACCGTCATATCTCTTTAATCATAACCGTTTGTTCAAACCGACCACTAATATGCAAACGATTGGTGATTTAGCAAAGTAATTAACACATTAATTTGGACCTGATTGGTGTATAACATAAAGCACCCGATGAATTTTGATCGCAGTGCTTCTATATTGGTTAACACTCGATATTTGATCGGTGTTGAAGTAATAACAAAATGTAACCGATACAAATCGGTAATATCAATATTTGAATAATCGGTTTCATATATATATAGATAATATATTTATGTATGATGATGCTCATCTGATTATTATGAAAGAGATCAAAGTTAATTATATAATAATAATAATAATATATGTATATGTATCACTATATATATAATAATAAACTGTATTATTTTATATATGGTTATATATATAAGTGTACGTATTATTATGTACATTTTATCTTATCGAAGCTATAAACATCAATAACACCTTTCTAAGGTAGGGTGATTACACATGCGTCAAAGTTCATAATATAATCACATCCACAACGAATACAACATATGGAAACAGTACAGACAGAATTGTAATTAACATAAGAAAATAACAAAACACCCAGTATTATCAATGAACAAAAGTTTCAAATATTCATTTTGCTTCTACCAAAAGATCTGAGTACAAAGCCTCAGGAATTCTTTCACAAAGAAAGACGCCATTACATTCATATAATCAACTTATAAAATATTAACCAAAGCTTCCCCCCTTTTACAATATCAAAAAAAGCCTCCTCTTTGTCAGCATAGGCTTCATAATTTGGGATCCCTTATGATCTTTCAATTGCATATTTAAAGGCTCCTCCCCTGTCCTTTTAGTTTTTGTGATTGATTCTTGGACAATTAAAACTTCATTTTCCCACTTTTAAAATATTTAATACTTTAGTAAGTTTGAACATCACCAATTGGAATTTAATAAAAATATCCTCCATCATACGACTGGGAGATAAGTTGTCACCGCATATTTCTGAATCAATGCTCGAGTCATACAGTTTACTCCAGGAGTGAATGCTCCCATGACATTACCTACAGCTACAACATTTCTTCCTTTCTTGTAGATGAATTGAACTGCCCACGAAATAAGCATAATTGTGCAGTCAAAGAAGTTAAGCCCACTTTGGACTCCATACAATTCGTGGCCACAGTTCAACCTCTCTCAACCGGCCTTAGCCATGATCCAAACTATTGGCATTTGTAATGTCTTAAACAATAAAGGCACAACGAGTTTTGCTATCACTATCATGAAGTGTGTCGGGCATTTTGATGCTTTTTGAATTATGTCGGAGAATCACAAAAAGTTTGAACTTTTGAACCCCTTTCACCTTGGTTTAGAAGTATCAAAAAAAATGTTGATGCCCTTACTCTACCAAATCCCAAAAATTTTCTAAACTATCCCAGTGAGGTGCTTGTTAGGTCCAATGACGATTTTGGAACCAAGTCGGGTGATTTTGTAGTTCCTAAACCATGTTCACCACCCGACACTAAATCGGATTTCAAAATTTTCTAACCCATTTGAATAACTAATCAGGTCTACGCTAAGTGTTTGAATTATTGAAGAATGAGCGAAGGCTCGAATAGACTTTTGAACATAATCATTGCCACAAAAGCTATCTTCCCAAATTCTTGACTTGAAATTATGCAAACTACTCGCTTGTTCTTTGTAAATACATGGCAATATTTACTATTTACAGCTATAGGGTTCACTATATATAATTGATCAAGAATCTCACTAAATCTCCTTATGACACCACTAATAGGGATTTGGAAACGATGGTAATCCTGTGGAGCTAATCGAAATATCACCAAAGCCCTTTCATCAAATATCTCCGAATACATTTCATCTCCAAGTAGACCTCAGACAAAAAATTTCCCCTTTTATCCAAAATCAGTTACTGTAATCTTGGGACTTAAAGGCCATAAGTCATGAATCAGAACCACGAACAGCAACATGATCATTATCTTCATATGTAATTGGCCGACAACCTGGCTTAAGCTCTCTTATGAAAAACTTGTTGAATGTCTTGAAATGCTCTATAGGATGTTTAAATTCATCAACATTTAGGCGATCCTCAAAAAGTTGATAAACCTTGGTATATCTTTAGCAGGATCTATATTGTTCATGTGCTCCCCTTGCTTATTTGATATGCTCTGCAACAGGTCTTTTGTACCTTTGTCAATAAGAGTAAGGCCCAGTTTAGATTGGTAAAGAGCCCTTAGTGACATGACAATTTGCACTGTATCACTTCCTCAACGAGCTGCTTGATGTTAGGCAATTTTGCTTCTTTTGGAACTATGTCGAGGGAGTACAGATATTTTGCACCTCCTAACAGATGTCTAGAGTGTTCTCAGAACCATGTCGGGTGACAATAGTGGTTCCAAAACAGCTTGAAATGCCTGATTACATTTACCAGTAATTTATAATTATTACCTATATTCCTTTTTTTAAAGCCATCCTTTATCGTTACTCCACCAAAGATAGCTATTTCTGCTATCTGCTACACCCCACATCACTTTGACTACTACTATTTGTTTTTTTATTGCGATGGATCCCCATACCAAGAAAACACCCACCAAAATCACAAAGTTAAAAGCCGGCAAAAAGGCCTATAAGATTTATCGGCAAGCAAGGTGGCATGTTTTCTTTGGGAGGTTAAAGAGACTACCTTTCCAATCACGGTTCAAACACTTGCCCAAGTCATGGGCTTACCCTAGACAAATGAAACATTCTTCTCTACCAAGTTGAGTCATCTCAAAGACCTCAAATTCATACGAAAAAAGATTCTACAAAGAGGAGACTATTGAAATAGAGCATGGTCAAGGTACGAAATGGACCTCTTTATCAAAACCTTGGGATACTATTGCAAAGTTCATCATGCGATATATCACATGTGAAGGTAGATATGCTTAAGTTTTCACTCACCATTTCTATCTCCTATGTCATTTCCGTAATAGGTCTCTTGTAAATGTGCCTAATTGCTTATTTAACTCCCTGGATCGAATGAGTAAAGAGGTATAGAAAGGGCATGTAATTTCCCTTGCTTGTCATGGTCTCATTAAGTTGCTCATCATGAAAGGATTAAAGTTGGCTAATCCATCCTTGAGTTGGGAAATCTTTACCCAACCTGTTGAGAAAGAACACACAAGTGACTTAGCTCCAATTCAAAAGATCATCCCAATGAGATATCCAAGAAATAAACTGAACATACCCAATGGGAGTTTGCCAAACGTCATTTATAAATAAATCACCTTTGTCACAATTGGGATCCCTCTCAACTAAACCTAAGAAAACAAGGAAACCTAAACGAGGTCAAACTAAACAATCACTAAACTAAAGCGACTAAACAGACTAAGAAAACTAAACTAAAGACACCTACAACCAACTAACAGAGCCACTAGAGATCTTGAGTCAAATGACTCAAGGCAGACTAAACATTTGGCTCCACAAGACAACTAAACTAAAACAAACAAAAAGAAAACCTACCATAGCTTCTTGAGCCAAATCGCTCAATGCAAACCTACTCTAAGTATATACAAGACACTTAAACAAACAACACTCAAAAGACCCATATATACATGACCTAACATGGTTTCTCAAAATGTTCAGTAATAACAAGTTATTGGTCATAGTTCTTAACCTTGCGAAATCATCCTTGTATTCTGAAAAAAAATTACCAACTCACATTTGAATTCAAGAAAAACATCATGCAAGATTAACAATTGAGGTAGTTCATTAGGACCATGATCTATCCAAATACAAGTTGTCTTTCCTAAATTTCCATAATAAAAATGATAACTTTCAGAATTTAAAGCGAGGAAAGAAATAACTTGGCATGCTTCATGTTTGAATGAAGATTCTTGTTGATCATCCACAGCTTCAGGAGGTCGAAGTTGATGTTGCATCATTCCTCTTGCATCCACATCATCTTCTCAAGTGATCAAGGCAGGCTCCAACTTGGATTTAGGTCCATGGAATAGTTCTCCCACTTGTCTATCCTTGTGTTGCATAAACCATGCGTGCTTGTGTAACTCTGTGAGCATGTCTTCAAAAAGTAAGGATTCTTTGATAGGTTGATCATCAAATATTTCTCTAAGGTTTTCTTCGAACACAATGTTTAATTGTAGCACCCCCCTTCAAATATTTTACATTCTTTGCCTCCATAGAAGCAACTTGCTAATCATCTTGCATACTCTCTCCAAGGGTGCTTGAAATTTCATCATCCGGAAAGAAGTCAAAAATTAGTTCTTCTTTAGGAACATCTTACAATTCTTTGTTTAAACCCTCCCATTGTGGTGTGTATGAGCATTCATCAAGGACGACATTCTTTTCAACTACATTGAAGTCATCTTCCTCTTCTTGCAATTGACTTGGATTACACCTTTCTTCCTCGTTTGATGAATCTTGACAACTCTTTTCATTACTTCCTCCTTGTGCCAAGCCTTCAAACCCTCGATGATCCTCCTTTGTGGCGATAACTTGTAGTTCCAGAGTCTCCAATGTTTCTAAACATTGATCTTCACTTACCACTACTTCACTTGATTTAAGGTCTTATGTTCCTTGCTTGATCCCCATTTAAACAAACCCTTCCTTTGGTAGGATGCCTGAAAGGTTACCATCCACTTGAATACTTTGATCATTAGACTCAATTTGGTTGCCTTCTTGTAGCTTGTTTCCTTCACCTTTGGATGATTTTGATACCAAACTCATTTGTTACCATCCACTTGAATACTTTGATCATTAGACTCAATTTGGTTGCCTTCTTGTAGCTTGTTTCCTTCACCTTTGGATGATTTTGATACCAAACTCATTTGTTCAAGGTATGCACTCCAAATTTTGTTTGTACTTAATTGTTCAAAGTCAAACCATCCCATTTCACATTTAGCTTGCTTGATGATATCTTGGCATGATGGACAAGTGAATTTTGAATGTGACACATTGTGTACTCTACACCAACAAGAGAGCAATATATCTTCCACAAATGAATCTTTCTCAACACTTAACCCCTTCTTGATCATCTCTTTGAAATTATTGGAAAACATGTTAACTTTGTCATCAAATTTCATAGAGGGGACCGGTTTGAAAATATCCCAAAAGAAAATATTTCCTTGTAATACCAGCTTTACCATTGACAAAAAAGTCAAACAATTCAGCTCATCGTGTTCACTTGTCCCATGAATCCTGCACTTTCCTGGTGATGCCAATTCGGACAAACTTTGTGGATGTAATTGCGCATTCAAAACCCACCAAAGTCGAGAAATATCAACTTGAACGCCTTGACCATGAAACTGTTGCCCATCCAATGAGAGACCTTTTATTCCTTTTTTAGGATTTTCCTAATTTTTCAATTTTTGGGGATTTTTTGAAATAGAAGAGATCTATCATATCTCAGATGTAACTTTTGACAGCTCACGCTTGTTGATAACTCTTCAGTGGATATGAACAAGGCTCTCCTAGCACCAATTTTGTTGATGGGTTACCACACCAACCCAAAATAAAATGCCAAAGACACTCTATCCTCTCTTGAACAAACACAACATATGCTAAGATTGCAGAGAAGATCATAGAGGCGACACCAAGGTTTCAACTACGAACTTGCAGCTTTAGTGTGGAGATGAGCTCTTTTGGCTTGATGTATGTTATTTATGCAAGGGGACTTACACTATTCACTCTGGATTCATCAACTTTATGCAAATGATGTAGCAATTGAGCACTTGATCCTAAACTAACAAAGATTTGAAATAAATAGCAAAGAGATTAAGGGTTTAGGAATCTTACTCTAATCCTAGAATGCAAGAGACCGTGAATGTATTTGTGAACTCTATTAGGCTTAGTTTTGCCATCAACTTCCACCAAGCTAGTGCAATCTTCTAAGGTGAGCAATAGATGTTCAAATCACTACTATAACACCATAGATGCATATCAATGTGTAAGAAATAATTGAAGTTACGCTTGTATTTTAATTTCAATTGACCACGCAAAGTAACTTACAATCAACAAGCCACAAGTAGTATGGATTAAACGAATTTCACAAATGTTCATCCACAATTCCTTTCATTCACCTAAATTACTCAAAGCAAATTCTAAACTGAACACTTAAAGCAAATTCTAAACTAATTTGAGAGATCAAAGAACCACACAACACTTCACAATTTTCACTAAATCATCACACTTCAATGATTTATTCCAAATTTGTCAGTATCTTAGTGACAATTCTCAAAAAACTCTCTTTTACAAATGAGAGGAGTGGACTTTATATAGGAGCTCCAAATACAATGAATGGCCAGGATCGATTTGAAGCCAATGGCCCGAATTAACTCATAGAAAACCCTAATTAGTGTTGCTACAAACATTAAATACATATCATTAGATTAAATGTAGCAAATTGGAATATTGTCCCATTAACCAATGAGAAAATTCAATTGTAGGAGAACAAATGAGAAAATTCAAAGATGTCAAATCATCCAGTCTGATCATCTTCTAGAAGGTGTTCTCCACATGTACCCTTGAAATAATTTGATTGGATGAGGATGAGTGGATGCCACCTCATTTTTTAGCAATCCTTGCTTCAAATCCATTTCTCATCCTCTCCTCTTTGGAAATCTTCTTGAAATATTCTCAATCTTGATATCTTGACCTTGATCCTCTTGAAGTGGCTAGGCTTCTTTCGAACTTAATATCCTTGAGAAAATCCTCCTTTATTGTTTGGGATTCCTAGTTATCTTCGTCCTCATGGCGATCCTTCCACATCCTTGACTTGAATCTGCTTAGCCTTGATCTTCTTGACCTTCATATTGCTGAGCCCTTCTTGCTGATCCTTCTTTATCCATTTCTTCTTTGTCCATCACCCCACACACTTCCTTCACTTTCCTTGCATCAATCAATTCTTTGATGGAACTTGCCTTCTTCATGGTCTTCGAATTCCTCTTGCCCTTGAACTTGAACTTGTCCTTGAACTTGAACTTGTCCATGAATTCAATCTTGCATTTAAACCCGAACTTGTCCCCATGCCCCTGCTTGATGAAGGCTTGATCTTAAAATGCGATGAGCCATGTTGGCTCAACCTCTATCCACTCCTGTTATTATCTAAATTTTGTTTGTTTTTGCAGAGTTTGTTTATTTGGTCTCTTTGAGAATAAATAAATATAAATTTGCAAATAATAGACAATACATGAAATGAAATATTACTCTTGCAAATCCAGACAGAGACTATCTTATTTTATTCAATAGATACAACCTTGCATACATTAGCAATTATTGAATTTTAAGAAATGGAATTTGCAGCTAATTATAAGAAACCTGGAACCTAATGCAGCATAAAGAATTGTGCCCAAGTCTTTGTATGACTTCAGCTATGCGTCCAACTCCAATCTTATTTTGAGAGCCAAATGCAGATCGTTCTAACTCTACACCCTAACGCCTAGCATCCAAGAACTCACGTGGCCTCATCTAAAGTACAGCTGCTCCTATTAGATGCAAAAACCCTTCCTTATTGCTATGTATTCCTGTAGCTGGCAGTCTATGTTGTATCTCTGCAATTACCCTTTGAAATGACATGCAACTATCAAATTCCTCACACCAATTTATGCACAAATGTGGCTCTAAGATAAACCACCCTCTATAGCAAATTTCAGTGTCTCTCAACATCTCAAATGCTGAATCCCTGAAGAAAAACATGTTTCTCCAAGCAGCAAACCCTTGAAAGCTTCAGCAATTCCCAAGAAACTCACACCAACAATCAAGTCAAAAAATCAATTCACAATAATGATCGATTTACTTCATGAAGTCCTTTATATACTTGATGCCAATACACATTGCTTTTGTGTTTTTAAAACATTAAAAATATTTGCTTTTGATGTCTCATGTTGACTTTGGAAAACAATAAACAGGCCCCATTATTATAATATTCATTTAATGCACTTTTAAAGTCAATTGGCCCCACTTATTAAATAACCTTATATTATAATTTTATGAAGACTATCATTAATCAAGCAACTTTGATAATGATAATAATATCAATGCGTGATATTTCTATCAGGATTCAACTATGTAGTAATTTGAGTCAAACTCATTGACCCATGTTTCATGAGTAGTGGTTCACAAGAACCCGTCTCTCATGAGAATGAATGGAACATGGATCAATGAGTTTGACTCAAATTACTACACCATTGAATCCTGATAGAAATATCACAATTTGACTTGCTATGGAAAATATCTCCTACTTATCAATATCAATGCACTTAACAAAGTCACTCGACTAAGACAACTGAAAAATGAGTCAACCACTGTGTAGATCATAAGTCAAAGTGAACTGCCAAATATAGTAACTCCTCAACATTGACTTACTATAAATAGTAAGTCATAGAATAACTGCTCCAGACAATGGTGCCAAATCTCACACTGCCACCAACCTGCTCAGGCACCCTGCTAAAGATGGAAATTCTGACTTTCTTGAAATAGACACTTACTATAAATAGCAAGTGTGCCAAACTAATCCGAACGAGGAGCAATCTTGAACACTCGTGTCCTTTGAAATGGGAATTGGCCTCCGGTTCTGCCAGCTAAGACCCCCTAACCATCTGACATAGCCTACGAGGGCCACTAATAGGCTAATCCACACTATAAACCAAGGTGAGCTAAAATGGGGACATCACATAAAATAATTGCTTCAAGCTTGATCTTCAAATTTTCTTTCCTTTGTCCAAGCTTCCTTGTCATCTTAAAGTGTTATCCTCCTTTGAACTTGATCTCCTTGAACTAGCCCTCTTCACCCTTTGATCAGCCATTATCTTGTATGAAGCTTGAAGTTAGCATTTTGTGAAGAAATCTGCTTAAGAAAACTAACTTCAGACCTAGCTATTCCTGATTTTGCTATTAATTTGAAGCTTTATGACTTAGAAATCAAAGCATTAAAGATTGCAAGTGAAGTTTAAAATCTAAAGACAAAAGTCTGGAAGTCTGAGGACAAGGTCGAAAAATCAAGTCTGCAGACAAGTCTGAAGAGAAGTCTCAGAAACTTAAAAAATCAGAACCAAACCTTGCAATATACAACCTAAGTGTTAGCCCTAAGGTCTAATAATGAAGACAATACTTTAAAGTCTGACTGGTTCTTATAGCAAATTTTGAAGACACCTGAATTAGAGGGTAAAATCTAAATTCCCCATTGTCCTAGACTCAGAAAACTAGAACACCAAAGTCCACAAACCATGAAGTCTGAAACAGGTCCGAGGACTCAAGTCTGAAAATCAAAAGTCTGCAGACCTGGTCTGATCTGTCCTCCAACTCAGGAAAACAAATTTATTAACTCGTAAATACATGGCTTAGGAAGGACATTTTTGAAAATCTGAAAGTGAAAGTCATACTTCCCACCACAAAAAGGGTCTGATTTCTGAAGACAAATCTGAATTATGCTTAGCTGGACAACCTTTCTCTCAAATCGATTGATTTTCCTTGCCAAAAAAACTTATCTTTGTGCCCTAGGTCGGACTTGAGGGAGAACAAACTGTGAAAAATTTCTGATTTTTCTCTGAAAATCGCAGACCATAGGGTGGGTTCTCACACCTAGGTCTGAAACTTACTAATTTGCAGCCTCCTCAATCCTTTATATTTGAACAATCTGGATCATGCTCTGCACTTTTTGATGCTGTTTGAACTTTCTTTTCCCTATCTCCAAGATCGTCGCCCTAGGCAGAGGACATTTTCAAACATTTTGTCTGAAGCAATGTGGTTCACATTACTTTGCCTGCTGATAATTATTTCTGATTTCTTTCTTTAAATTTACAACATCTGATTAGGGATCTGATCTTGAATCCTCAGCACTATTCGGACTCCCAGAAGCACTTGATACTTCTGATTTTCTATGATCGCCGATTCCTGAGAGGGTATTTTCAGACTTTAGTTCGCTGCCCCTGTGACAATCAGAATCAGACTTTAAGAGATTCGATCCTCAGACCTCGAATGCCTAATCCTTCGTTCAGTATTCCTGGTGATTACTTACCTTCAACCCTTCCTTGAATGGCCTTGCTCTTGATCAACCAGCTTTCTTTGCCACCTTTTGACTTTCAGACTTAAATCAACTTCTTGCATTGTATTTCCTTATTGCGTTCGATGGCCTTTTAAAGGGTTTTGGGCTTTGGTTTACATCTCCACAATAAATGTGGGATAAAATATGTTTGCCTCTTTAAATTTTTTGCCTCTTAAAATATTGGAGCTCATGCAAATTGGCTTTTATTTAATTACCCTTTGATTTGCATTTGCTTTTGTTTTCAAAAGTTTACCGAGTCTTCAAGGGGAAAATCGATACTTACAGGGACAGTCTCAGTCCTCTTTTAAATCTATCCTCAACCTTGCATAAGTTTTCATGGTGGAAATTCGATATTCATGGGGACTAATCTTTGCCATCATTTCACTTGTCCCTCAGTGGAGCTTCGATCTCTATAGGGACAAACCAATCCCTTTAAAATTCCACTTCATTTGCTCATTTATCCACCAAAGGGGAGATTCTACCCCTACAAGGACAAGACTTTACTTGCTCATTCATTGGCCAAGGGGAAAAACGACCCCTATAGGGATAATCTTGATCACAACACCTCATCTCTTCATTCGCTCATCTAAGTCGTCAAAGGGAATATCGACCCCTATAAGGACAAGTGGAAATCCTATGGGGAAAGGACAAGTGGAAATTCCTTGTCCATAAGGACAACTTGGGTCCCCTAACTCTTCAAATGGAAAATTTGGCTTCATTGGGACTACGTGGAGATTCTATGGTCACAGGGACAAGTGGAAATTCCTTGTCCATAGGGACTAATTGGATCCTTCATTCTTCAAGTGAAAAATTTGGCTCCATAGGGACATAGTGGAAATTCTATGGTCAAAAGAACTGGAGGAAATTCAATGTCCATAAGGACTTTCTCCTCTTCAACTCCAAAAAAATTTCTAAGTGTCAACCCAGTGGAGAATAACCTTCATAGGGTCAAAGTGGAAATTCCTTGTCCATAGGGACTTTCCACTTCCACTCTATCCCAAAAATATTGTGTTTAACTAGTGGAAAAATGACCCCTATAGGAACTATTCCATTTTGACTCCGTTCCTCATGTCTTGAAGTGGAAATTTGACCTCCATAGGGGCAAATGGGATTTTCAACATGATTTTTACTTGCTATTGCCTCCCTGGAGTGGAAATTTGACCCCTATAGGGACCATTGGCCTTTGAACTTGGATTTTACCTGCTTTTTGTCCTCTAGGAGTGGAAAATTGACCCCTACAAGGATTATGGGCCTTTTAAGTTGGATTTTACTTGTTTTTGTCCTCTAGAGTGGAAGATCAACCCTTATAGGGACTTTGCACCAGAACTTAGTGGAAAATCAATTTCCATAGGGACTGTTGGTCCAAACGTGGTGGAAAAATGAGTCCCATGAGGACTTTACACTTTTCTTGCATGATTTCTTCATTTTAGTGCAAATTAACAAGTAAAACATGGCATTAAGACATCTTGAAGACCAACTGACTAGCCAAAATATTCCAATTGCATAACTTGACCCTACTGACCACAAAATTCTATGACTTGTCCACATTTGCGACTCTAGAGAATTTTAAAATTTGACAATTTCTCAATGTAAAACCGAAGCTTTTGGAGCTCAAACTGACGAACTACTACCAAAACCCTAAGACTACCAAACGCAAAAGAAGGGATCCCCATTTGCAATGGGGCGATGGTGTGCAAAGGTCACAATAAATACCACAAGATTATGGCATCCATGCAAAGATTGGCCACCACACCAACATCAAAAGAATACCTATAAGCCTATAAGTAGTTTGTGTTGCATGAGGACATGCAAAGTCTCAAGCTGGGGAGAAAATGAACTACAAACCTGTATATTCTTTACTCCCAAAATCACTTTTCATACCCAAGATTATTCAGTTAAACACACTCCTAATTTCCCATTTTGCCATTTATTAGCCATAAAAAATGAAGGTTATTCAATATGTTTTGAAAAAGATAAAATGTGCTTATTGCTATTGGATTATGAAATCCTAATTTAAACGGTTGCAATTGTTTGTACAGAAATTCCTATAACTGGTCATGAAGGGGAGCGGTGCAAAGGAGAATCTTTTAAAATCTTTTAGTTATATTTTTGTTATTAAAAGACTTTACAGACAGCAGCCAGGATTTAGTGTTATGTAATAATTATAAATTAAGTGCAAGGTTGTTTATTTTAATTAGTTGAAAATTAGCAAGAGTTCTATCATAGTTATGGGCCACAGGCCAACATAACTGAACATCAATTATCAAACACTTATATATATGTGTGCTATTAACTGACAGAATATATAGAATATATACTTTCCTTCTGTTTTTCCATCAACCTACTCAATATTGCAGCAAGCTTTCATATTGCCATAGTGATCTGAATCACCTTGCAAACCAGGAGGAAGGACCCACTCCTCGGGAAGCTTGATGAAGTTTTCTTACTGTATTTGTTTTATTATCAGCATGGTTTAAGATTCAATTTATTTCAACATTATCATCAGTGTGGCCTAAGCTTTAGTTTATTTAAGCATTACTATCAGTGTGATTTGAATTTCAGTTTTGTTATCAGCGTGATTCTTTTAGCTTCAGTTTGGTAAAGTTATGAATGACCTGTGATATTCTGTTATTGTGTGGAAATCTAAGGTGTTTCTGAATCTCCTTGTTAATAGTATGTTTCAATACATTGAAGGTTACTTGTAAAAAACGGAGCAGTCTCTAATCGATTCTAATCGCTCCATTCCTGTCGCTCTATTCCTATAGTGGAGTTTGGAGAATCAGTAGTAGGTTATATCATTTTGGTGTGTTTTGGTTTCCTTAGGCATACAGCTCCAACACCTTTCATAAGTTTTACACCCCTGGATTGACATAGGTATAAAACTGAAACTACAAGTTAAAATAGTAGCCTTAACCTCAAAGGTCAACCCTCTCAGATTTCTCCCAACACATAAAACCTAAGAAATGCCAGAGCTTAAAGGAAAGATTGCAATGGGAAGGTATGAGGACATGCAAGTGTCGAATGGGCAACTAAAATTATTCTCTTATCAAACTTAGATGGTGAAATTTGTTCCAAGATGCAAGGCATATTCTGAAGTTGTGATCGTTGTCAACAGATATGGAATCCCTTGCATAAGGACTTCATGCCACCTCATTTTCTAAACCACTTGTGGTTATAACAACTTGATCTCTTTGTAGTTTATTCCATTTGTGGTCTACCATATACACTTATCCAAAATACTCGGTACTTCATCCTTCTTTACTTGAATCAAATTAATTTTACAACATTCCACTTCTCTAACATCTTCCCCATTGGCAATGCAAACAACTCATATTCCCTTTCCCCTCCTCAACATCTTCCTTTTACCTACTCTTCTAACATTTCCTTTCAACAATCCCATAATTCATTCTCTAGAGACAAAAGTCATACAAAAATTCCATAAGTACTCTCTAATAGCTTTGTAACCATAAAATTTCAACAACAAAAATATCTTCTTCATTAATGGAGGATAATCCTACCAGAAGATTCCCCCACATTCAGCTATATGCCCCCCCAAAATTATTAGAGTTAAAGACAGTGCTTTGATTTTCTCAAAAATGAATTGGTTTGATGTCTTTATAATCTAAGTTGCCAATTCAAATTCCAGTTTGGGAACGGGAACGGGTTTCGGGTATGCAAGTACAGTAAATTTTTTCCCTTGGGTACAGGTTCAGGTTTGGGTCCGTCCATATATATATATATATATATATATATGTATGTATGTATGTATGTATGTATGTATGTATGTGTGTGTGTGTGTGTGTGTATGTATATACATGTTCAAACATCGAAGTTATAAACGTAAAAAGAAGAGTGATACTCATAAATCCATAATTGCCAATAAAATTATAAATAAAAAACCTCATATATCATATTCATAATTTGCAAAAATGAAAATACTTAAAATGTTATTACAAATAACATTTAATATCCATGTTTTTTTCATCAGAAGCATCATACACAGTCTTGGGTATTTCATATTTTGCTTTCAAATATAAAAAGGCTTAATACAGAGATTTGCTTAGTATATTCATACACAAATTTGATGAGAATTTAAAAGTAATGTATATTTTATTTCTTATGCACGCACATATTTTGGTATGTTTGCTTGGGCACCCCCCTTAAGTACTTCTTGGGTGCCTAGGCTCTCTGTGGGTTCTTCACAAAAGGACCCACAGAGAACCCAAGCACCTAGGAAGAACCAGTACCAAAACCGTACCGGTACCAAGACCTAGGCCTAAATAGCAGAACATGGTAACTGGGTTTATAATCAACTTTGTGTAGTACGCAATCCTCAATTTTGCCCCTTCCTACTGTTGATGCAAATATTACGCTTCTTAATCATTTCATATATCTTATCTTGATTTATGGTGCTTATTCCTGAGCCTCACAATAAACAAAGCTCACTATTTTGTGTAGTCTTAAGCTTCGTCCCACAACTAGCTAAGCCCAATATAATTACAGATAGCCCCCCATTTAAATTTGACTATCCTACTTCCAAAAGCTATCAACACTTTCTTTCTCTGATCTTTGCAACTTAACAGAAAACAGATATTTTCTAATTTATCTTTTCTTACAACTTTTTACTACCATAAGAACTAACTAGTAGTCACATTATATGAAATTTTAGGAGTAAACACAGATAAAATTGAACTCATTTCTTGTTGCTTGCATGAGTGCACTTCTTCCAACCTATTCATCAATCAGCATACTTCATTGAAGATCTTTTCAACACTCAAAATATTTCTGTCAAGTATATCAAGTTTTTGGGACATTATGAAAAGATTAACAAGGCTTTATAGTGTATGATCAAACCTAATTAGCTTTACACTTCCAAGGAAAATCATAACATTCTTTCAAATAAGGCCAAGAAATGTAGTTTGTATTACCTTGGTGTAGAGAAGTAATTAATATTTGTGCTACGGCCCAGCTCCTTTCTGACAAGATGCCTCCAATTCATCACGTTAATCCTGATTACAACAATACAGATTATAATAAGGATGCAAGGAAAACACAAATATATAAATATGCTACAAGAACATGTTCTACAAGATAATGTTTATTCATCACAGGCATAATTGCAGATGTTTAAATGGATTTATAAGCTCCCTCCATTTAAAAAACAATTTGATATCTATGTCAGGCTGGCTTTGGTTTAAGAAAGTTTTAGCAAGCTCCTAATACAGTTTTGGCTCAGTTTTCTATGGATGAAAAACATTGTTTAAATCTCATGTCACTCTAAAGAGGCATATACCTCTTGGTAGCAGCTGGACACTCATGAGTAAAGTCACTGACCCTACCCATGGATTTTCTTTCTGCTAAGCAATGAATAGTACCACCAACTTCACTTTGTCTCAAGCACTTTCACCTCACAAGATTCTCTTTTCATACCAGAGGCCCCTTATTGGTGAATGGTTAAACGTACACATATAACCCTCTAAACTTTTTTTATTCTGAGACTGCATGTTAGTATTTTCAATGAACATATCAGCAGGCAGTAAGTAAAGTTTTTGTCTTTTCCTTGGTGAATTGTCTGTTGGCTGCCAGAGCAAATTGCTGTACCAAACGGTGCTGAGATTCTCTTGTTATCTGCCTGAGTTTGTCCTTCTCAGGCACACACTTTGTAACTTACCCCTTTATCAATACAATCTTTGCTTACTAAAAATATTGAAAATACATTATATAAATAAAGGTCATTTCATACACCAACGGACTTTTGTATTAAAACTCCACATCATATGAGGGGAAAGACCCTTAAAGACTTCAGGAAATACACTTGGATTGAAGCTGGTACAATCATTCTTGAAGATTTGACAAAAATTAAATTTGATGCAACCTGACATGCTTACATACAGAAGCAGGTCAATAAGCCTTGAAAACATTCACAAGATGAATAATGATAGAGTTTAGATCAATTTGCAAAATGTTTGTCCAAGCAAAATAAAAGTAGAATATACTATACAATGGTCTGGAAATGCATTTCATCACAATCTTCTAACATTTTGACTCAACGACTTCCATCCAAAGTTAATTTTCTAGAGGATTGCAGCCGAATTTCAAGGCAACTTAATTGGCAATTGAAGATTTGATAAAAATTGAATTTGATGCAACCTGACATGCTTACATACAGAAGCAGGTCATTAAGCCTTCACAACATCCACAAGATGAATAATGATGGAATTTAGATCAATTTAAAAAAGGTTTATCCAAGCAACATAAAAGTAGATAATACCATATAATGATCTGGAAATGCATTTCATCACTCTTCTAACATTTAGACTCAACAACTTCAATCCAAATTTAATTTTCTAGATAATTACAGCCAAACTTCGATTTAACAGTAAAGAAGTTTGTAGGAGTTGCAAGGAGAGAGTTCCCAAAGCAAACAGGTTCTTCCTTCATGCCATCTAGAATTTGCTCCTTAAGAAACTTTTGTGAAGCAAAAACATCCCAGATTTAATAAATTATTTGCTTATGCTCTTAAAATCCTGGATTCATTGACCCAATGAATCTGCAATATTTTGAATTCTATACATTCTATATCAACAGAAACTTGATATCTTTATGAATTGTACATTCAAGTTATAATGTTTCTTAAAGAAGTGCAAGCATCTCCGTATTTGCTTTATGATAAGAGGCCAGATATTTTATACTTGGCACTGTAGCTAAATTTTTGTTCATACTCACCCATCACAAGAGCATTAAGGAACACTCGAAGATTGGTGGAGTTTAAGTGATACTGAACAGAAATTGATACTAAAATAACTAGAAAAAAAAGTTGAGCCTTCCTTGGCATACGAGTATATTCAATAAGTGATTAGACAGTTTTGTATGATTGAGGAAGTATAGATTTCAGTTCATGAAAAAACGTACCTTATAATTAAATTTCTAGCCCTACTCCTCACAAGGACCAGGTTAAAGATGATATGATTCAATTGGTATTATAAATAAGCTTGTAAAAATAAATGACAGATTTAATGCCATTGAAAGAAAACTTTAAAAGCAACCATTTTAGCTCCTTCATGTGTTTGACAGCATTTACAAGACAAAACTATTACCTTTTGAAATGAAAATCTTCTAAGTTTCTTTTTAGTGATAAATACTAGCCTAGATAAGCGAGCACATCCCATCCAAATCTTAGACATTGTTCTTAATTATCATTGATTTCCACAGATTAGAATAACATATAAAACAGATTGCTTTAGGTGCAGTCTGATCCATAATGCTGAAAATCTGACAGGCCAGGCCATCGCTTCTTGGAATGAACATTTAATCCAGTCCAATCATTTCACTAAGTAATGGTTCCAAAATCCATGGCATTCAAAACTACATTCGGTTTTGACGCTCAGACTCTCAAGGCCTCTTTGGTTGTTTCCTTCTGGGAGAATATGCTTTTTGCTGATAGAAGGAACTGTCCTGACAAGCCGAATGTCTTTAGTAGCCAGATCCCTAATTTGTCAAGCAGAGAATGAGATAATCATGTGCATTATACCTACAGATGAAGTCCAGGCTGCTCTCTTTGATATGGCAGGGGATAGAACCCTCATTCTAGATAGTTTCCCAGCTCTCTTCTTCCAAAGATTTTTGAATCTCCTTGGGGATGAGCTTTCGGAAATCTATCTAGAATCATAGAACTCCAAATCTATTTCAAAGGCCCTCAATTCCACCTTACTCAATCTTATTCCCAACAAAAAGGAAGCAATTGAGATTGAGGATTTAAGACCAATTGCTTTAAGCAACACTGTCAACAAAATCATATCCAGAGAGATAGCCAACAAAATAGAAAGTATTCTCTTTGGCTATCATTTCTCAGGCATAGGGAGGTTCTGTGAAAGGGAAGAAAATCACGAATGGTAATGTCACTTTGTGTGAGTTGATCCACTCCTTACAGGCCAACAAGAGGAAAGGCATGCTTCTCAAACTAGATACTTCCAAGGCCTAGGTGAGTTGATCCACTCCTTACATGACAACAAGAGGAAAGGCATGCTTCTCAAACTAGATACCTCCAAGGCCTAGGATAGAGTTAAATGGGACTCCCTAGGTTGTGTATTGGAGAAGTTTAGGTTTTGTTCAGATTGGAAAGCTCAAGTAAAGAGTTGTTACTCTTCTACTAGCTTCTCTCTAATGGTCAATGGCTCAACAAAAGGTTTCTTTCAAGCTTCCTAGGGTATAAGGCAAGGGGATTCCCTTTCCCCCTATCTTTTCATTATCATGGTGGAATCTTTAGGCAGGTAAAGTGGAGCCCTTGGGCTAGAGAATCCCTAAAAGGATTATAGGCTTCTTCCACAAGAAAAATCTTTACTAATCAAACAACTTAAAAGTTAATAATGATACTTTGCTCTTTGTAGCACCTTCTATTGAGGAATATAGAGTTGTCAAAGATCTTCTTGGTGACTACAAATAGGTGTCAAGTCAGAAAGTTGACAAAGAGAAATATGAAGTCTTCTGTTTTAACATCAAGAATCGGAAACAGGACTTTCTTTTCAGATGCCTATCTTTCAGAGAGCATCTCTCTTGGATGCCTAGCTTGGTTTTCCTTTTTTTAGGGGAGGAATAAGAAGCAACTTTGGACACCAATCTTAAGAAGATTGAACCAAACATGGAAGGATGGAAAGGGAAATGGTTCTCCTTTGCCAAAAGAGTAATGCTTCTAAAATTTACTCTCCAAGTTATTTCCATTTGCAAGTACTTCCTTGTGTTGGATCCCACAAGTATCAATTATAAAATTACTAATTATATGCTAAGTTATCGGGTTCACTGGTCCCAGTGCCTGGTACCAGTTCGCAACAAGGTATGAGAATTGCCATCTTTGAAAGCCCATCAAACATTGCGTAGACAACATCATTAGTATGCTTAGGAGAAGAAAGCCAATCCATTAAAAATTCATTACCAGGGTTTGGCACAAAGAACTATACTATTCAAGTTTCTTGTTTGTTGGTTTAGCAAAGATATACATGGTACAATATTTGATGTATTTTGCATTATTAAACCAAAGATATGGCCAAAATAAATCCTTCTCCAGTACTATGAGTCTTTTTCACTCCAAAATAACCTACAACCTTTCTAGCATGACACTGCCATATCAACTTCCACCACTCAGCCTTGTGTTGTACACACAAGTACCCCAACTAATAAAAAATCCTAAGTTACTGATTCGGGTGCGGGTGCGGGATGTGGGAGCATGGATGCGCGAAATTTTTTTTGGGGGTTTTGGATGCGTTTGGATGCATTTATATATATA
>MU217358.1:1015229-1048171 GCA_018584345.1 Thuja plicata | reverse complement strand
CCCTCTCTGAATTTGAAGCCTTCCACATACTCCATTGGTTGGAAATAACCATTTGGCTCAATACCTCTTGCACCTTGACAAGTCGTCTCATAACAATAGTATGAGACGCAAATCGGGTCTCAGCAACCTAAGTAAGTCAATAACAATTTGTCCATAAATATTAAGCAAATTTATATACAAATTGATAATTAAAAATGACATAAAATTTATTAAAATTAAATAAACAAAGTAAATTTAATAATTACACTTACCTTCAACAACTCCAATTTGGAGAAAGATTTGAATATCGATTGTGACATTTGGTGGTTTGTCACAAACATCTAGATCTCCTCCCCCTCTTGGTATATTTGTTCACCCAATCTATCTGAGTGCCAACTTGCTACACCACCAAGTTGAGGGAGTGTACGGTGCATGGTGTCCAAAAAATGTGATCATATCGGCCCTCAACCAAAGCCCATGCACCCCTACAATTTTTTGCATTGTCTGTGATTACCTAGACCACATTCTCACTACCCACCATCTTTGTGGCCTCAATGAGAATTTTGGAATTGAACTATGCATCTTTCACTTTCCCTTCACAATCAACTGCCCTCTAAAACATTGCCTCTTTGGGGGACACTGCAATCACATTAATCAATGCACGGTTTCTTGTATCTTTCCATCCATCGAAAACGATAGAAACACCCGAATTTTTCCAAGAACTTCTAATTGGTTCAAGAGATCTCTCTACAGAAGTCTTCTCTTTTTGCAACAGGGTGGTACGAACCTTTTCATACCAGGGACTTGTGTAAACAGCTAATGCTCTATTGATGGTTGCCACCATCTCCTTCCAATATGGTGATCTCACCAAGTTGAAAGGAAGACCATTGGCATAGAGGCAACGTGCAATGGCTTGATCAGCAAGCTCTCTTGCCTCCATTTTAAATGTCGTGGCCAATGGACCTCTTTTGCAGGTGGTAGTTTCTTATTCTTCCTCTTCCACTTCTGATACAGGTACTTGTAAGAATGGATCTTTGGAGGATTCAACTGGTTCATTGGGCAATTGCAGTTTTTTCTTTCCAGGTGGAGATTGATAAGAAGTTTTTTTTTATCTTAATAGAATTTATCAGCCTCTTCTTGTTCTTTTATAAATCCTGCTATTTATGCATTAGACATCCCCTTCCCATTTTTGCTTCCTTTGCACATTCCCATTCCTTTACCAGAAGGGCCCATAAAATGAAGTTTTACCCAAGAATATGAGCTATTGAATGCTTTACTCTCACATACATTACACTTCCAAAGATATGAGCCACCTCCTGAAACCTGTGATATTCTTGTGGTCTGTCTCCATAAAGGAGATCCTACATCAATTTTGAAGTTATCGGCTCCTTGGCCTCCCACTGAACTTTGAATACAGCTGCCGGCCATTCTTGCACTATACAATCTAATTTCTTGCAGTTGCTATAATAAGAAATCTGAAATTAGATAAATTTAATTAGAAAATTCAAAAAAACTATGAACATCAAGCATACAAGTGCAGAAAAAAGATAGAAAAATATTAAAATAGATAGCTAAACTTGTTTCTTTATTTCTTTAAAAAAAAATTAAAAAAAACTTGAAAATTTTCTTCCCAAACTTGAAAAAATTGATCAAAAACTCAAAAAAAATCAGTAAAAGACTCCAGAATGGGATCGAATACATACCTTAGACGCTTAGAACTTCTCTGTGGAAGCTATCTCACACCCCACGAACGATCCTCTTCGAAAACAATCCGTTTGCCTTCAAAATGCCAAAATGGAGACCAAGTGAAAAGAGAGGCATGCTGCAAACAAAATGAGTTAAGAAAATAACAAATGCCCTATTTTAGGGTCGTTTTAGGGTTTAGAGGCCAAAGAAAAGGTTAAAAAATGTTATAAAGCACATGTTTTAAAGTGCTTGTTAGTTGTTTTTTATTTAAAAAAGTTTTTAAAATGCCCAGCTGGCCGTGGATGCCTCCAGATGCTTCCAGATGCCCTGTGGACGCATTCAAAGAGCATCCGGCTGCCTTGGATGCGCTTCCTGAGCACATCCACAGGGCATCCGGATCCACATCCATATCCACCTACATTCGTCCGCACATCCAGGCCCTGAGGTTGCGCATCGGCTACTTAGAAAAAATCTCATCCTACACCAATCAGCAATAGTCCTACCACTGATCACAGCATAATAAATTTCTGCAAGTTTAAATCTGATTTGTACAAATTCTAACCAAGTGTTGGTTTAATGTCCCCATGTATCAAGTACTAACAATAGCACTAGGAATGAAGATCCACTCCAAAAAATTGCTACTGCATTCACAATCTCTTTACTATGTTTGATAATCAAGTGGAACTGTCATAGATATGAAGATCATTTCTGATACTGTTCTTGTGACTTCTTTTGTGACTACAGGAACTACAACAGTTTGTGATTTGTGTGAATGATGGTCTTTTTTCACAATACATACTGTTCACAATTTACGTACCTGAACAATAGCATAAGATCTTGATCCTAGATTAAACAATTGGCTAGTTGCATACTGACTTGAGAGAACTTGTGAGCTGAAACGGGTCAATGAGACAGTTTTTGAGAAGTTTCAAGCAAGTACTCACCAAGTAACTGAACCTGAAACTTTCGAGTTTCAGCAAGTTTGTATAAAAACTTGCCTAAAAGTAAAAATATATAAACTAACAAAAACCCTTATTCTGTACATTTTCTCCTTCATGATTTTGTGATTTTGACACTTTGACAAGATTACGTTGATTTTTCAACGAATCGAAATGTTTATGTTCAAGCATTGCAAAGTTGCGAGTCGGGAGCAGGCAAGCGCAGCAGGTGGTGTTATGGAAGCGTGCAAGAGGAAAGTGAGGCAGGAAGCGAAGGCAGATTGCACGCTTGCACTGAAGGATTCATGCAAAGGCAAGACAGACAGCAAGGCACAGACAGAAATCACTAAGGAAGTTTTTGGGTGTCGAGGGTGGGAGCAATGCCCTCCCTAATCAAGGATGTGGTTATCAAGCTGAAAAGCTTACCATGATCCTATGAGCACGAGTCGGGAGCAAGCAAGTGCAGCAGGTGGTGTTATGGAGGCGTGCAAGAGGAAAGTGAGGCAGGAAGCGAAGGCAGATTGCATGCTTGCACTGAAGGATTTGTGCAAAGGCAAGACAGACAGAAATCACTAAGGCAGTTTCCGGGTGTCGAGGGTGGGAGCAATGCCCTCCCTAATCAAGGATGTGGTTATCAAGCTGAAAAGCTTACCATGATCCTATGAGCACGAGTCGGGGGCAAGCAAGTGCAGCAGGTGGTGTTATGGAGGCGTGCAAGAGGAAAGTGAGGTAGGAAGCGAAGGCAGATTGCATGCTTGCACTGAAGGATTCGTGCAAAGGCAAGACAGACAGAAATCACTAAGACAGTTTTCAGGTGCCAAGGGTGGGAGCAATGCCCTCCCTAATCAAGGATATGGTTATCAAGCTGAAAAGCTTACAATGATCCTATGAGTACTTCATCAAAACTCTCAAGATTACTTCCACTAATTTTGACTTGAAGTTTGATGACTTGTGAAATAAGCTCTTGGAGCAAGCTAGGTGGAGACAAAAGTTTGGTAGCAGGAGTGACATGGCCAATGTGGAATAGACGTTTACTGCTAAAGCCTAAGACAAAGGCAAAGGCAAGTCCACTCAGCAGAAAGGACGAAGCGAAGATTCTTCAAAGAATCTAAAACCTATCACATGTCATTATAGTGGTAAACTTGGTCATGTCCAGAAGTTCTGAAGAAAGCGGTTGGCTGATCAGAAGTCCAACCAGCAAGGGTCTCTGAAGTAGGCTCATGTCATTGAGCATTCTGAAGAGGAGGGGTCAGCATTCTATGCATTTGTAGCCAAATGACCTGCAGATTATGTCAAGTCTTCTGTAGAGTTGTTAGTAGAATGACCATTAAGGGAGGGTATTAAAGTAATTATGTAATGTTTTTATAATAATCATTCAGTTAGGATCTTTCCTTTTCCTAGTTAGTTCTTTAAATTGTCTCTTTCTTGTCTTTTTTTCTGTTTTAGAAACTCTGCTTGTAATCTCTATTTAAAGAGCTTTCGTCTCCTTTGTAATTACAATCAATTATCATTTCACTATGGAGCTGTTAGATCATAGTTTTTTTCTGGTCTCTTTTCTTAGTTCTGTGGACTGCAGGTGTATTTTGGACAATGAGCCTTAGTTTTTTGGCAGATCTGGTTTATTCATGTCCCCTTGGACCCCCTTTTTTGACCCAACAACTACACAAATTTCTTTCATTTCAATCTGGCTGCATCTTTACAATCTGTCAATGCTTATGCAGAATGAGGGGCTCATTAAATCCTTGATCAATCAAGTCGTCTCTTTCATCAAATTGGAGGATATGTCATCTATGGCTACAAGGCGGTCTGTCAAAGTTTGTGCCATGGTAGGACATCTCCAGGCCACTACCTCGCATGGTTTGAATCAGCTCCTCTCTGGGCTCTTGGGTGCACTAGCGTTGTTTCAGGTGCAATCAGCTAGGGCACAAGGTTGTCAGCTGTCATGCTAGGACTGTCAATGGTCTCCGTGCACTCAATCTCAAGAGATGGGTCCACAAAAAGGGCAATCCACATACAGATTTTATTTGGATGAATCAAGGAGTGTTCATGGAGTAGTGCTCTTAGGCTCCTAATAGCGGAGTTTGCTGGAAATGGCCCTAAGAGTCCGGCCTCCCCCCTAATGTGACCGTCGACGCTCCTGATCAGCACAAGCAATTTGGAACAGACCAACACGAAAAAAATTGGCATTTAATGAGGAGGAGCTTCGGCTAGCTCTTGCTGAAGACCATAAGCATCTTTTGGATCAGGCTGACATCTTGGCTTGCTGAGAAATCCGCACCATATCCCAAACTGCAAGCAAGATTTCAAAGCCAAACTTTGGCAAGAATGGCAAGCGTAGGGTGAGGAAAACAGAAGCAAAAAAGTTGAGGATGGAATCCTTGGATGCAATAGACGATGATACCCAACGGACAATGGAAGTGTTCCTTACCAGTATCATGCAAAAACATAAGAAAGACTGATTTATGGAGTTCTTGCATAGTTGTTTGTTGGCATTTTCTTGAGTGATCGACCTAGTCTTCAGATGGTATTTCTCTACTTTTTATCTGTCTTTTCTACTCCCCATCTTTGGGTCTGAAGGATTCTTCTATTTTGGTTTCTATGATATATGGGAGTGGGCCCACATCTCACAACTTGTCAAAAAAAAGATTACATTGATTTTCAGATGATTTGACTAATTATTGTGACCACATTCAAAGACTTTGTTTTTATTCTTTATGATTTTCGGTATTTCTTCCTTTCAAGAATATTACGTTCTAACTTCTAACATATCTAGGGTGTTATCATTTCTTGTTTAAGAGCTAGGATTTACAATGTTTAGAGTGCTGTTTTTTTTGCTTTGCTAGGTTTTCAATTTTCAAATAGAGATATGGCATCAGCAAGTAACCTGAGCAGTGTCAAAGCTAGGGAACCTACATGAATGTATTGCGCACCAGGTACAAACAAAGGCAGGAATGGCAGGAATGACAGTGTGTAATTATTGTGAGTTGTAGATGAAAGGAGGTATTAATTGCCTCAAATATCATGTTGCATACATCCTTGGCCAAGATGTACATCTCTGTAAGTCAATGGAGCCTGAGATTACATGACAGATCAAGGACCCTTGCTTTGTATGAGAAGAAAATATGAAGTAAGAGGTCAGTTGTGGCTGTGTTGTAGGAATTGCCAGTCTGGACTTGGTGTAGAGTCCTAGCAAGTTTGGACATGCTCACTGAATCTGCTAAACTCACCAAATCCCAACGGGTAGATTTGGCAGGCAACAAGTGCAATACAAAATGAAAATAAGGGGAAAACAATTTAAAAATATGAAGTATAAAATCCTCAAAAAAAACCTTCAACACATCAATATGTCATTCATATCATTTGCAAGCACAAACAATGAGAAAAAGAAAAGAACATTGAAGCCAAAAACAGCTAGAAGCCTAGGATCAAACAATGATTGAATCAAACATTGGCAGGTTTATCACAGTCCACTGTTTACGTAAAGGAGCTCATCATTAATTTGGAGCAGCACACCATTCATTTCATCGAATTTAAAGAGGCATTTTGAATTTTTTTCTTATTATTTTACTTTTGTCATTTGGCATGTCTTCTGCATTTGTTATATATTTCCAATTTGAACTCGTGGAAAAGTGACCCTCTTTTTTTTTCTTGTTTAGTGATCGATTTTTTCAATTTTTTCTTCCTTTTCTTATCTACAAACCCTAAATGTTAAATTTATTTTTCCTTTATTTGATTTGCAGCCTACTGGTGATCCATAAATTGTTATAATGCCAATAAATTGGAAAGGACCCAATTTGGAAACATGCCACCCAATAGCCTACTGGTGATCCATAAATTGTTATAATGCCAATAAATTGGAAAGGACCCAATTTGGAAACATGCCACCCAATAGGTTAAGAAGGAGGAGCTGGTTTGCATTATTACAAACTTGAAATTAGTGGACGTGGCATTAATCATCTCAAATTTCATCTCACACACATACTTGGCCAAAATGTTTTTTTCTACAAGTAAAAGCTAGTTGCTGTCATGCACAAGATACAAACTCAATTATTGTCATTTGAGAAGAATAATGTAATGAGCCTGACTGGCTCTTTATACTAAATCATTGAAAGAAATTCCCCTTTTGATTTTAAAGAAAATATTTTAAATGTTGAGCAAATGGATCTATCACTTATCCTTGTAATTTCGATATAGTCACAAAACATACATTGAATTATTTAAAAACTAATTCGATAATAATACTGGATTTCTGAATTACGCACTTGTTTAATTTAACTGTGACATTACAAACTTTGCCATCACCATTTATTTAATAGTAAAACGTTAAAATGGAACCTGTTATGCCTCCCGCGTTGACTGCTACTAGCCACGGTAGATAGCATGAACTCCCAAAACGTGGTGAGCCTCCCGCATGACTGCTAAAGACAGCACTGCGGTGCTGTTAAATGCCCACGTGGTGGCGCCGCTGCCCTTGGCCGTTTCCTTGTGTTATGGCAGCCCTTTCTTTCCCTGTCGCGTTTTACACAGGCGTGTGCTAAAACACTACGCGGCTGCTCGGCTATCACGTGGAGTAATAAACACAGTCAGCTTCTGCACTAGCATTTAAAGGGCGTTCAGACTTTGGCGTTTTCCACAGCAAATAAATTCGTTGCCACTCTTGTCTTTCTCACAGCTTAAAAACGACCCCTTAGGCAGGCCTCAGTTCAACAATCTTTCATTTCCAGAATTCAAAGCTTTCTCCAATTCGCATACAACAGCACGAAGGAGACGCAATTGATTATACAACAGCAAGCAATTTGCAGATTAGCTTCAGAAGAATCAGTCTTCTAGAAAACTAATTTGACCCTTACACTTCAGCAAGGGCACAGATTTCAAAATACTAGGAACAATTCCCGAGACCAAATTTAATATCAAATATGCAATGATCAGCTCCACAAATGAGTCCATATTTATAATTCCTTGGTTGCCGTAGTTTCCAAAAACTAGCATCAGTTAACCACTCTCCATAATATCAACTTCTAAATCATTATAATAATAAGGTATTATTATTATAATAATATAACCTTATTATTAATTAATAATATATAGTTATTAATTAACACAATTAACTATCAAATATGACTCCAATGATAATTCATGCGTCCACTGTTGGTAACGACTAATCAACATGGCCCTCAACTGCACTGCCAGAAATAGTAACCGGCCCAAACTAACTTACTATAAATAGTAAGTCCAGATTTGTGACAATTGGCAAATCTGTCCACTGAGACCCTCAAAACACACTGTCAACTCACGAGGGTCATGATGATGAGCTGACCATAATCAGGCTCCCAGAACCTGCTAATTTGGGGACATCACAGTCCTCCCTCCCCGAAATCGCTTGTCCTCAAGCAATCACTATCTAGGGTGCTACATAATATCATCGGGTTCCCAAGTAGCATCTTCGTCAGGTAACCCCTGCCACTTAACCAAATACTCTCGGATAGTCCTCCTGCGTAACTGTCTCTCGCGCACATCCATAATGGCCTCAGGTATCAACCCAAGTTTCCCCTCATCATCCAGGGGAGGTAATACAGCAGAAGGAATCACAGTTCTGCCTAAAGCCTCCTTGAGGCGCGACACGTGGAACACATTGTGCACTCTGCTGTCCTCAGGTAAATCCAGCTCATAAGCTACCTCCCCAACATGCCGCACCACACGAAACGGTCCATAATACCGTGACTTGAGCTTTTCCGCTCCACTCTTCCGGATAGAAGACTGCCTATAGGGATGCAACATCAAATAAACCATGTCCCCAATCTCAAAAGAGCAGGCTGTCCTCTTTTGATCCACATACTGTTTTTGTTGATTCTGTGCTCTTTGAATATTATCTTTCAATGCCCTCGTAATATCCTGACTGTCTTGCAATAAATCACCTGCACTGGGCACTGCTATCACTGCACAGTAAATCCATAAAAGTCGGGGGATCATAACCATAAAAGGCTTGGAAAGGGGACATATGTATTGTCACATAAAAAGTGGAGTTATAACAATACTCGCACATATGTATCCACTTTACCCAAGCCCTCTGCTATGATGAAACATAATTCCGAAGATAGCCTTCAACCCACTTGTTGACAATCTCGGTCTGGCCATCAGTCTGTGGATGATAATTGGTACTCGGTGTCAACTCTATTCCACATAACCTGAAAACCTCCTGCCAGAACTGGCTCATAAAGCGACTATCTCGGTCACTCACAATGTTCCGGGGTAGGCCATGCATTCTAAAGCCTTCCCGGAAGAATAAATCTGCCAGCTGCACTACAGAGTAAGTAGTGGTGATAGGAAAAAAATGTGAGTACTTAGTGAGCCTGTCCACTACCACGAAAATGCAATCCCGCCCTTGGGCTTTAGGTAACCCCACAATGAAGTCCATAGAAATACTCTCCCATTTCTGCTCAGGAATGGGGAGTGGCTGTAGCAACCCGGCGGGTAAGTGTGCTTTTGTTTATTCTACTGACAAACAAAGCACTCGCGAACATATCGTTGTACATCTCCCTTCAGTCCCTTCCAAGTAAACCTCTCTCGAATCTATCTGTAGGTTTTAAAGAGTCCTAGATGACCGGCCATTGGTGTGTCATGGAAAGTCCGGAATATGACCTCTCGGACCCCTGATCCAGCCACAAGAAAAATCCTACCCTTATAAATGATCAACTCATCCACAAGGGAAAATTTGTCATCCTGAATACTGCCATCAATGAAATTTGTCGCCCATATATCCCTGGCATACTCAGCTAGGATCAAATGACTCCAATCCTCAGAAACCTCAGTGAGCAAACAAAGGTGGGGTCTCCGTGAAAGGGCATCGGCAACAACATTCTGGGTTCCTTTGATATAGGTAATATCAAAGTCATATGACTGCAATTTACTCACCCATTTCTGCTGCCTCTCATTGAGATCTCACTGCCCAAGAAATGTTTCAGACTACTATGATCGGTTTTGATGCAAAATTTACTCCCTGCTAAATACTGTCTGAATTTGGCCAAGGCATGCATAATGGCCAACATCTCCTTATCATACACACTGAATGCTCTCTCAGGACCACGTAGCTTCCAACTCTCGAAAACAATGGGATAGTGATCCTGAGATAATACTGCTCCTATACCCTCTCCTGAAGCATCACAGTGTAAATCAAAAGGCCTCGAAAAATCTGGTAATGCCAAGACTAGACAAGTAGTCATAATAATCTTGAACCTCTCAAAACACTCTTGCGCCTGAGCAGTCCACTGAAAAGCAGCCTTACGTGCCAAGTCTGTAAGGGGGGCAGCATGTCTAGAAAAACCAGCCACAAATCTGCAGTAGAAGGCACATAATCCAATGAACCCTCTCAACTGTGTCAAGGTCTCAGGCGTGGGCCAATCTAAAATGGCGCGGACCTTATCTGGATCTATACGCACACCATCTGCACTAATAATATGACCCAGACAAAGTAGCTCTGTCATTCCCAGGGCACACTTAGATTCCTTGGCATATAAGGAATCCCTCACCAAAATACTCAATACGGTACCCAGGTGTGCAACATGGTCATCCCAAGTCTTGCTATAGACCAGGATGTCATCAAAAAATACCAATACAAATCTCCTCAGCTGGCTGTGGAACACCCTGTTCATCGTGGACTGGAAGGTAGCTGGGGCATTTGTCAAACCGAAAGGCATGACAAGGAACTCAAAGTGCCCACAGTGACATCTGAAAGTTGTCTTCTCGATGTCCTGTTCCCTAACTCGGATCTGATGATATCCGGACCTTAGATCTATCTTTGAAAAAAACTGTGCCCCGTGCAACTCATCGATCAGCTCATCAATCTGAGGGATGGGGTACCGATTCTTAATAGTCTTCATGTTCAGCATCCGGTAATCAATACACATGCGCAAGGTGTCATCTTTCTTCTTCACTAGAACAACTGAAGAAGCAAAGGGGAATTTACTCGGCCGAATGTGTCCCATCTCAAGTAGTTCATGTATTGTTTTTTCAATTTCATCTTTCAACCGTTTCGGATGCCTGTAAGGAGTGATCATAACGGGCTTAGTGCCCTCCTCCAACTCTATGATGTGCTCAGTTCCCCTATCAGGAGGTCTACCCGAGGGTAAGTCTCTAAACACCTTATCATGTTTAGTTCTCAGTTGCTGAATATCAGGATGATATGTGAATGTATCTGTGCGGTCTAATGAAGGCATCAGTCTACACTTAACTGCCCAATCTATCTCATCCTCATGTCGCACTAAATGTTGCATCCACCTGAGCGAAATTTGCTTAAGCCCCTCATCTCTAATGGCCTTAAGTACCTGTGGTTTCCCGTCCGAGATAAACCTTATCTCCATCCTCTCAATACTGATATAGATGTCCTTAATAGTGTGTAGCCATGCCATCCCCAAAACCAAGTCCGCACCACCCATATCCACCACATAAAAATCTGCCTTAAAGGCATTAGTACCCAGCTTAACTGGTAAATCAGCAACCATCTTGTTACACTTAAGAGTGTAACCATCTGCTACCTGTACTCTCAACCCCTCAAAATCCTCTGTCTGGATTCCTCTGTGAGTCACCAAACGGGAGTCAATAAAATTATGTGTGGCCCCGGTGTCAAATAGCGCAGTCACCCTCTGCCCAGCTAGAAGACCATGTAGTCTAAGGTCACCCTCTTTTTTCATACTGGAGAGGTATGCCACTTTGAGGTTTGATGCCTCAACCTCTTCTTCTGTGTAACCATTTGTGCCCTGAATGCCTTGATCCTGATCATCCATCTCACTTGTATACTCAGGAACGTCCTCATCATCGTAGAACCATTCCATCATCCTGTGCTTACCCTGGGGTTTCATAGGACAATTATGAGTAACATCATACGGACCCCAGCAATAAAAGCAAAGTTTCTTCCTCCTTAAATCATTAAGTGTTTCCTGATCTAAGGGTGCTGTCATAGGACGTTTAGAATCTGATTTTTCTTCCCTTCTTGGGGTTGTCCTACCATAAGATGGTCCGAGAGGTCTCACAGCAAACTGTCTCTTTGGCGCAGAAGACTCTAAGTCTCTAGCCTTCTTCATGGCCTCATGTAAAGATGGGGGATCTAGGGACTTAACCCACCCACATAATGGTTCAACTAATCCCTCTAGGAATAGCATCACCTCCTCTGCTCTGAGATATCATATACCATCACTAATATGCACTGAAACTCACTAATGTACCCCTCTAAGCTAGTTGTCTGTCATAACTGAGCCAACTCTCTGAAATAGACCTCGGGGTCGTTTTTGTCAAAGCGCTCAATCAGTCGGTCTACAAACTCCTGATAGACCGTAATATGGTCGTGATGTAGCGATCTCAGTCCATGGTACCACCAGTCATGTGCAGTTTCGTCTAAGTGTAAGACTACAAATCTAATAGCGTCCTCCTCTGTCATTGGACGCAATGCGAGGTAGGTATCGAGCTTGTGGACCCAAGCTCTAGCAGTGACCCTACTGCTGCCATCAAAATGTGCTAGCATCATCTTGCTAGCCACCTGTCTCAAATCATTATGTCCCATCCTCTACCTATCATGTGTTGGCCTTCCCCTAGCATGCTCCCGTTTCTGGGTCAGATATCTGTCAAAGTTCAGATTTTGTTTCAAGGTTGGAGGAAGGGCATCCCATTCAGCATAGTGTGTAACTATATCGTCAGCAAAAGGGATACTCTCGGCATAAACACTGGCTGCATCAGCCTCTGGTCTCATAAATCTGGGCCCCCAAGGTCTGAACTGGTGTCCCCTGTCATCTGCCCTATCTACTCTATCATGTCTTGGGGTCCTACGCTCATAATCTTTGTGCCTGTCATCAACCCGCGATCTATGTGATGCAACAGAAGCATCACGTGATCTCTCCCTACTCTGACCCCTCGAGAGAACGATCTGTCTCAATGTATCAGAAAGCTCATGTAATACATCAGCTACATGATGTTGGCCTGCTGCTAAGCTCCTGAATGTCTCCCTAGCCTCTATGTCTACATCTGCTTCCTTAGCAGCTGTGGGTCTGGCCTGACCTGCTGAGCCACCTGCATTATTATCTCCACCAAGTACTGTGCCAAACTGGATATCTGGATCATCTTCGTTTGGTGCGGGTGACTGGCCTCTCCTGTAGTAATGCCTACCAGGGATGAATCTCCTATCATCCGCCATGACTGAATCCCTGAATAATAATAATCAGGATGAACCCGATTTCCCTACAGGCTGGCAGGAAACCGCTCTAATACCACTATAATGAGCCTGACTGGCTCTTTATACTAAATCACTGAAAGAAATTCCCCTTTTGATTTTAAAGAAAATATTTTAAATACTGGGCAAATGGATCTATCACTTATCCTTGTAATTTCAATATAGTCACAAAACATACATTGAATTATTTAAAAACTAATTCGATAATAATACTGGATTTCTGAATTACGCACTTGTTTAATTTAACTGTGACATTACAAACTTTGCCATCACCATTTATTTAATAGTAATACGTTAAAATGGAACCCGTTATGCCTCTCGCGTTAACTGCTACTGGCCGCGGCAAATAGCATGAACTCCCAAAACGTGGTGAGCCTCCCGCGTGACTGCTAAAGACAGCACTGTGGTGTTGTTAGATGCCCGCGTGGTGGCGTCGCTGCCCTTGGCCGTTTCCTTGTGTTACGGCAGCCCTTTCTTTCCCTGCCGCGTTTTACACAGGCATGTGCTAAAACACTACGCAATTGCTCAGCTATCACGTGGAGTAATAAACACAGTCAGCTTCCGCACTAGCATTTAAAGGGCGTTCAGACTTTGGCGTTTTCCACAGCAAATAAATTCGTTGCCACTCTTGTCTTTCTCACAGCTTAAAATCGACCCCTTAGGCAGGCCTCAGTTCAACAATCTTTCATTTCCAGAATTCAAAGCTTTCTCCAATTCGCATACAACAGCACGAAGGAGACGCAATTGAATATACAACAGCAATCAATTTGCAAATTAGCTTCAGAAGAATCAATCTTCTAGAAAACTAATTTGACCCTTATACTTCAGCAAGGGCACAGATTTCAGAATACTAGGAACAATTCCCGAGACCAAATTTAATATCAAATATGTGATGATCAGCTCCACAAATGAGTCCATATTTATAATTCCTTGGTTGCCATAGTTTCCAAAAACTAGCATCAATTAACCACTCTCCATAATATCAACTTCTAAATCATTATAATAATAAGGTATTATTATTATAATAATATAGCCTTATTATTAATTAATAACATATAGTTATTAATTAACACAATTAACTATCAAATATGACTCCAGTGATAATTCCTGCGTCCACTGCTAGTAACGACTGATCAACATGGCCCTCAACTACACTGCCAGAAATAGTAACCGGCCCAAACTAACTTACTATAAATAGTAAGTCCAGATTTGTGACAATTGGCAAATCTGTCCACTGAGACCCTCAAAACACACTATCAACTCACGAGGGTCACGATGATGAGCTGACCATAACCAGGCTCCCAGAACCTGCTAATTTGGGGACATCACAAATAAGAACTTAAAACGGAGGCAAGAGAAGAAATGGCAGCCAAAATTTTGACATTTGGGCTGAATTCTGACACTTGTGCTAACATATAAATCAACAAAATTTTAATATTACTAATTTGAGTTTTCATCACCAGCGTATATATACAACAAAATGAGGAAGCCAAAATGAAAAATTGCTCAAAAGTGTCATGCACCATCCATGATGCTTCTCAAAACATATCTTAAAAGGAAAACATATACATAATAGATAAATGAGATGTTTAATATATCAGAAAATTGTCTTCTTAAATAAGACCACAATTTTTTGCATTACCAAACCAAGGGATTAATCATTCCCCATGATTGTTATGGCCAGTATAATATGCAATGTCCGATAGACTCAGAAATGAGGGAGTGATCTGTTCGTGGTTGAAGGAAGAAGTCTTTAAGGCAGCGATCTCATCTACCACCAAGATTTACTAATATTAAGGAACGACTTCATTAAGGCAATCATTTAATGTTGTTAAAAGGTGAATCCATTAAGGCAACAACTGTTTTTTAAAAACAACAATTAGTTAAGGAGTACAAACAACAATGTGAAAGGGCACAACTCTTCAAAGGGGCCATGACCGCAGGAAGGGACATAACCTTTCCTTCCTAAATTGAAGGATATATAAAGAAATATTCCATTGGAAGGAAGGCAGAAAAGAGGCAATTGCATGAACAGCAGAAGCCAATATCTATGCAGCAGAGTGATCAATTTATAACGTCTTAAGTTATTGTGGTATGAAGAAATAGTTATGCATGTGTATTCATGTTGATCATATAGATGTGAAATATATATAAATATACCCACACACACACACCATATTATATGCAGACAATGAATGTTTGAATCTAACACAAATATCTTTGCATTTATTAATATGAATTTCTGTTTGCATTAATCGATCATGTTGAGGGAAGGAAGGGAATGCAAGGAGGGGGAACGGCAGAGGATCCCTCACTGGATACACCACCTCATGAAGATACTTAAGGACTGCATGAGGGCAAGGGGGGCCGAGTTTCCACTCTTGGGCCTAGGGTTCAGGATCACTTTAGGAGTACCCTATTGCAGTCTCCCCTACGAACCCCATATAGATCAATTGTTGAAATAAACTAGAGGGGATCCTCAATCATAAGAGGAGCAGAGGATGGCATGATAGAGGAGAACGGCTTACAAGCCTCACTAGGTACACCACCTCATGAGAATGGTTAAGGACCACATGAGGCCAAGGGGGACAGAGTTTCCACCTTTGGGACTAGGGTAGGGGGTATTTGGGGCACCTTATCATGTCTCCCATCCCAACCCTCGTTATGGTTGAACCCCCACATAATCGTTTAGATTTGTTATGTGTTATAAATATAGATTTTTCCTAATCCTAGAGATGGATGTATCTCATGAATTATATCTACATTATTATCTTACTTGGTTGCAGGTTTCCAAAAAAGGCTTATATCATCTTATTCTTGGGTAAGGATTATATCTCTAACTATATTATGCTCTTTGTTTCATTTTGGATTTGTGAATTTAGGTCAAAGTATAAGGTGATCCAAGAAAGGGACATTACAAGTGGTATTAGAGCATCGTTCATGTCAGCCTAAGGGACATCACAAAATGTTGTTGAGCTATTGATCCTTGATTTTGACACACACACATGCACACATATGAGGGAAGCTAATCATTGACATTGTGTTTCCTTGAGGGGTAGGTGAGCACTTGTGTTAAGAGAGTTAGACAAGGATTGTTAAAAAACAAAGTTGTTGGTTCTGGTATGAATTGGGTAATGAATATGATGTTTTGCTATGGATTGGGTACGAGTATGGGGTTTGAGTACACTAGTATGGCAAAAAAATTCTTGGGTGCAGTACAGCTGGTATGGTTATATAATGTGTGTCTATATATATATATAGAATTGCAAATACATTTGATATATCATATAATTATAATGACATTTGAATCTTTGGTAGTATGATACTTCATCATTGATCAATGATAGTGATAAAGATTATATTACTTGTTGATTGATAGTTCAAAAAAATTTAATATTATGTCATATATCATATATGTCCAAGACTCCAGAGACAAGATTCAAATGAAAATCATTACAATTACAAAATTTGAAAATAATACAATCAAAAATCTGTATCTTAGCTTTCAATCTTCAATGAAAGCATCTGGATCAAAGTCATTGCTTTGTTAACCATCATTTGAACTACAAGCTAATTGAGTGTCATCATGTGTAGGAGTCTCATCATCCTCTACATTGATTCTAGCAATCTCTACAACAGATGCATCCAAGTTGGCACACTCAAGGGATATATCCCAATTCTATGTTGCCCCTTCCTTATGTGATAGGAGACGCAAGTCAGAATGGATATAGACCAAGTCTTCTGGCTTTTTTGTAGCCAACCAGTTATGGTTCACTAAGTGGATATAGGAGTATGTACTCCAATTCTGTTCAATCAAAGAAGAAATTGCAACTTGTTGAAATTGGTAAGAAATAAAACTTAAAAGATAAAAATAAATAAAAAAGAAAGGTAGGAATGTTAAAAATTAAAAAATGTTTGCTTGTGAAAAAATTTTGATTGTGACAGTCCGGAGGAACAAATAATCTTGCCCATGGAGCATAGTCCTCAAAGAACTTTGCAATCATTCTCCTTCAAATATACCAACAATCTTCCAAAATGCAAAAATGGCAAAACAGTGAATGAATTTTTGTGAAGTAGATTTGTTTTTGTGAAACAACTCCTAGTGTGGGCACTTTTTAGTTTTTTTAATGTTATAAAAATGCTTTGAAAATCAGGTTTTGAATTTTCTAAATCAGAACTATGGTTGTGGATACACCTAGGAGCCTGTTGCGGGACTGGTACCTAGACCAATTTGGTGCAAGACCAAGACCCAAGGTGCATACACTACAACTTAGTTATTAAGGGATTCTGTCTATCAATTCTCTCCTTTTCTGTATCATCTAAAATATTGTAGGCATGGCTCACCACTACAGTTTGTCTCTACAAGATACCATAATCTTAGGCCCCTAATGAGATTCTGATTGCTAGTGAGATATATTGCCTAAGAGCAATATATGGTTTCTATATCACCTTATGGCATGTAAGATTCAATCATGTCTTTGGTCTGTGTATAGATGGAGTGATGTTGTGACTTCACCAAAACCACAAAATAGCAAGGTGAATTCACACGGCAATGGCATTCAACATTAACAAATACTTCTAAAATAGGTCCATGGTAGGGGCACTCACAAAATACTCTGACTGCTAACTTCAAACTTGAAAGGTTCCTGAGAAGATTGATTGGCAAATTGCCCTCTAGAGTAAGATTTGTTTTTTGTGCTGATGTTTATGAAACCAAAAGATACTCTCATGTCCATGTGTGTATGTGAATAAAGGGAAACTAAGTTGCAATGAAGAAAATTACTGCATAGCATGTCTTTAAAGGCACATTCTCTTGCTTTTCAATGTTGGAAATAATAATTTAACATTTGTCTAGTGCTTGAGTAGGCATGAATCCATTCTTTGAAGGCACCATACCCTGTTTGTCGGCATGAAATGAGCATCTAATAATTCATGTTTTTCAAGTGCTTGATTAGGTTCACAACTATTCCAACCCAAGAACCATTTTCTTTGTTCACCATGTTGTTCTAGGTAAGGGATAATTTATTCTTAGCACAGGCTTTAAATTTTGTAAGTACAATGAGAATAAAGTTAAACATATATCCAAAAGCAGATGAAGTAGATGGCTTCTGTTCTCCCGAGAATAGATTTCAGCATCTCAATTCCTCATAACAAGAGAAAAGCATGGGTGATATGGAGTTATCGTGATATTAATTTCTTTTACAGGAATCGATAAAATTCTCTCATGTTAACTGTAAATGACATTTATTGTCTTGCTTAAACTTCTGGATAAACTTTAAGAAATTTTATCCAGGTTGATCTAAAGTTCTCTAAATAACTATTTTATTTTAGTACAATCTAAAGAACTTTAGATCAACCTGGATAAATTTCTTAAAGTTTATCCAGAAGTTTAAGCAAGACAATAAACGTCATTTACAGTTAACATGGGAGAATTTTATCATTTCCTGTAAAAGAAATTAATATCACGATAACTCCATAGCACCCATGCTTTTCTCTTGTTATAAGGAATTGAGATGCTGAAATCTATTCTCGGGAAAACAGAAGCCATCTACTTCATCTGCTTTTGGATATATGTTTAACTTTATTCTCATTATACTTACAAAATTTAAAGCCTGTGTTAAGAATAACTATTTTATTTTAATACAATCTATTGTATCAGGCAGTGGAAAACAAGCAAACATTTGGCACATAGTCGAGTAGATTTGATAGGAAATCAATTAAAAGCCATTTTGTGTATGATTCTACTAAAGAATGTATTAGTGATAAACAGAGTCAACTTTCAATTAAATTAAAAGCTTCTGAATCTTCTCAGTCTGTTTTATGAAGCATACCACTGAAATATCAAATAAATCTTGGTCTTCCAGGTTCATTAGATAGAATATTTCATCCTAGCATCCCATTACAGCTGCTCATGTGTCAAGCTCCCAGTGGTCATAGAAACTTGGCAGTACATGTGGTGATAGATCCATCGGACAGTATCGTTTGCAAGAGGCCATTCTATCATGTTAAACCCTTTACTCTTGCTCTTGACATAGAGAGTCCGCTACCTAGAATACACCTAAAAATCATTGGTCGTGAATGTTAGGAGCATACTGTGCAGAGTATGTTGCTTCTTCCCAGAATTGTTCGGGCAGGCACAGTTTGCCTAGTACTTTCTACTCAGAGCATGATTAGATCCCATATTGAACTTTGAATGGGGATTTACCGAGCCCCTCTTTTGCTACCAATTATGATGTAGAGAAGAACCTGGTTTCCATCGGCTGCATTCTCTTGGTTCTCTTTTTAAGATGAGATTGTTTCATACATATGTTCGGTAGTTCGCATATAATAATTTATCTAGTGTTTAACAGTTAACTGTAATTTTGCCTCCATTAGAATCCTTTTAGCATTCGTGATTGGCTGTTCCAACTTACTTTACTTTTGACGTTCATTTAACTACCTTCATCATTTGCCGTGAATTATATAATCAGGTCCTTTCTTTCTTTCTAATTTATTAAAAATTTATCAACCAGTGAGAAACCACGCTAAAGTAGACAAGTTCAAGTTAGTGGATTGCGATGGTCCTCGCTACACAAAAGACCCATGCTTAAACCCCAATGCACTCAGGCCCTTGTGTGAGAGTGTACTGAATTCAGAAATTTGACCCAAAGAATATTTCAATAAAAGGAAAATGGGCTTGTGCTAGCCATCGATGGAATTACTAATAAATTGTTCGCAACATTCAAGATAGATAACATAAACTACGAAAGGTAGCATATACAGATATTATGCGAGACATCGTGCAAGTGGATTTATAAGGCTTGGTATACTCCCAAGCTTGATCGGGAGATTGAGGATGAACTTCACAGAAAATAAATTGTCAATATATAAGTAAAGTGAAAAGTGCTTCTGTTTGGGATCTCATAAGCCAAATTGGCAGCTAGGCTGTGCCTTTATGAATCATTTTTTACCAATACAGTCCTTGGCATTGCATTAATGTTACTTGAAAAAATGGACAAGCATGAAATATTGCAACATTCTTCTGGGATCAACCGCATGGTATAACTAGGTTCGAATCCTCTCGGTCTCTCTAGGGACCCATCATCAGAGAAAGGATTAAAACCAATGCCCATAAATTCTTTCCACCCATATATTGTAAATTCATGTAAAGCTTCTTTCGCATAGAAGCTTATTTTCATGCTCCTATCAGAAAAAAAGTGTCAATACGTAGAGCCGATGGCATTTTTACTACTTTGTTCTTAGGATCTGGTAATGGCTGGAAACCTCAATTCAACCAGCCATAGTTTTTGAATTTATATTGTATTTAAAATTACTGTATGGAAACGATAAGACAAGTGGGTACACATGAATCAAACAATCCAGTTCTGATTAAAATGGTGTGTAGGTGTATGTGCAAACAATACAGGTTTCAAAATTTCCGGTTTTAAGATCTAAACATTAAAGGAACCTAGTCAACAGCCGATTTTCAACGCAATTGTTCAAATGACTGGTAATTTTGATGAGCCAAAAAAACCGGAAAATAATACTAATTTTACCTGGTAAAGATTTAAAACAAGGTTCTGCTTCCATTCGATGAAAAAAATCCAAGCTCGCAGAAGGCGTATGATGCACGAGGTCACTTCTGCGCTCTAAAACGTTCATTTAGTATGTGAAAAATAGATTGTTTAAGGACTCGACACTCGTGGCAAACTTCAGATCGACAGGTGCAAATACTGAGAAGTAGGATTTGCGATAAAATCTAACCATGTTTGTTTCAGGTCGAATTTTTTTTTTTTTTTTAAGGCCCTGTCGAGTAGATTTTTTTTAATTTTTTGTTTTGCTTTGATGAAGTTTAGTGATGTTTTACACATTTAATTGTTTATTGTAGAAAGAATTTTTTTCCTATAGAGATTAACTACAGTCAATCTTCTCAAGCTAAATTGTCCCTACAAAGTGGATTTATTTTGTTTGTATGTTCTCTCAAAAAGGTTTCTCTTGGAAAAGTTGTGGAGATTATTTGTTGTGAAATTGAGCAATGTGAGTGGCTAGAATCTCCTCTAGTTGTTTGTTCAGAAGTTGTGGAGATTGTTGTTGACTACATGTATACAAGTATTTAATTTAATTTTAATATTTCTTATTGTATAATTATTAGTTCATTCGTTTAGTCAAGGTTTTTTTTAATCACCAAAGTCAACCAATCAATCATAATAAAGTATTAAATTTTGTTTGACACAAACATTATAGTTTGATAATTTCAGTATATTTGAGAGAATTAAATAATATTATTTATCTATATTGCTATTGGCTTTCACAAAAAATAGCAATGAGAAAAATAATATTTTAGAACTTTAATTAGGAAAAAATCAAACATTAGTATCACCGCCACTATACGGCATTGGACAAAAAATGCTGCACGCATTAATACAACTTGTTTGTAATACTTATCTACTACCTATGCATTTATCATGTGATGTCAAATGCAGTTGTTGAAAATTTGTCTTCTTTCTATTGTAAATGTAAACTTGTTTTGTGAACAAGCATTGTTGGTTTCAGATTTGTATCATTTCAACAGCCGCAGTGTAGAATTTCTTTTTTTGGCTGAACAATTTTTATTTTTTTTCAAAATTCTGTGTTTATGGATTTTTTTGGGCTCTCAATCAAACACGCTATTAATTTTATATCTATTTTAGAGTTCATTTCATAAGATCACTTTTTTCTTTTCTAGGGTTTCAAAGTCTATTTATGCTGCTCTCGGCTTCTGATACATTGAAGTTTTTGATTCTTCTGAGGCAGGATTATGGCATGCATTTTCTTGTAGGTTTAGCAGTTTTTATGCAAAATGAGGGTTTTTTTAACAGTTGTTAATAATAAATATTAGATTGTAGATTAGACACCAGACAGTGGAAATCTTATAAATTTATTTAAACGTAATAAAAAAATTGCAAAATGGGTAGAACATTATTTGATTTTTCTTTGAACCCTTCTAAAATTGATTTTACAAGTGGGTATTTTGTGGGTTTGAATGTAGCCAGGTTTCGGGCTATAGGATTTGGGGTTTTCATCTCCATTGTAGCAGCCTTCCTTGTCAATGTAAAATTGAGCTATGTTACTTCTTCTGTGGGTATAAATCATTCATTTTGGGTGTAAATCATTCATTTTCTTTTCTTCACATGTTAAGCTATATTCATTCTACCCATCTGTTCTGACCAATCACAAAGCTATGCAGGGATGGATACCATCACCATTACTTCCAATATATATTGCAAATATTCACAAGGCAAAGCATGGAAGTGAGTAAGACAAACTCACTCATCCAGACAAACTCACGAATTCAAGTTGCAGAGCATGTTTAAAGGCAATAGGAATATGAATGACTTCTTTGGATGGTAAGCACATATTGGTTTGTCAAGTTTTATATTTACTCCCATTTCTATGTTAGATTATCGTGGTTTAAGTCTACAAGCATTCATCTATATATGAAAATTTCCTCTTTTTTTTAATTTTTGTTTGTTTATGTCGTCTTTTTTTCGAATACCTACATACGACGATCCATTTTCAGTCACAAAAATTTTACGGCATCCTTTTTCTATATAGATAGTCTGATTTTTCAAAAAATAATGTTCTAATTATTTGTTGGAATTAACAAACCAAAAAAAGATTAATTTTGGTTTCTTTAAATAGTTTAGGGTTACAAACATTTTCATTTCCATATCATCTTGTTTGTTTGTTTTTTTCCTTATTTCAGTGCTTCCAAAGCAATTTAGTGTAATTTTTTTCCATGTTTTTAACTAATTGGAAATAGGTTTATACAAGCACTCAACTTTATGTGAAAATTTCCCTTTTTACAATCTTTGCTTTTTTTTTGGGGGGGGGGGGTTATATTTTGCATGCCAAATTAAAGCACCAAATTCTTAAGTTAGTTTCTTGTTAGATTTGTTTTTGCTATTATTTTTATGAGTTGCCAAAGGAGAAGAACTTTACATTTTGCTTTCTTTACCATGATTTAGGTTTACAAATATTGAATTTTACATACAGTTTAGATTAGGTAATTGTAAAATCTCTTCCCATTAATGAGTGTTAATCATGCAACTCCTTTGTCCTTGTTTCTGGATTTTATTTTTGGGCTATTCTTGCACAATTTTACATCAATTTAGATTAAGCAATTATAAAATATCTTCCCATTGATGTGTATTAATCATACAGCTCCTTCTTCGTCTCTACATTTTATCTCATTCTTTGTGGGTTTTCTTTCAGAGCGACGACAATAAATCTGGAGACATTACCAAGAGACGATTCACAAAAATTACAGAGTTAAATGTTGATATAGAAAATGTCCAGGGAGGCCATTAATCACCACAATCAGCAAAGTCCCTGCATTTTCTACTTATATTTTTAGCTGCTCTATTTCCTATAAATAGAGGTATCCAAGATCGTACAAATGCTGGCTCCTTTGATATTTGTTTGGTGAGACAACATTAGTCAATGGTATTTCTACTTTCAATTATTGCTTGTTTCTGGAATGTTGAGAGTGTTATGATCAAACCTTTTGTTTGGACTCTTGGATTTGTGTGTCCCATGCATTCTGCGTGTTATTTTTTGTTTTTTCAATTATTCCATTTTTCACACCAAACATTTTATTTAGTGATCTGAATGAGTTGTTTGAATGGAAATCTACGGAGGTATTTCCTTGGTTCGAGTGTCTATTTTTATGGCAGACAGGAAATTCATTTTACTCTATGATTTTAGTGCATTTTATGCCAAAATTTTGGGGCTTTTTTAGATCTTAAAGCATCTGTTTGACATTGGTAATAATTTGCTTCTTACTATTTGGAAAATTATTTAGTTTTCTTTCCCAAATTTTTGATATGTTATAATAAAATGCTTTATGTTATTTATAATGCAAAATTGTATTTCATTTTCCTTTCTTATTAATGTATTAATAAAGCTTCTTATTTATTTTGTCCTTTTTATTTTGGTACAATTTTTCCAATCATCTCAGAGACATGCAACTGGCTCTCTAAGGCACAGTGATGATTCATTGTTGAAGATATATATTTAGGGCTCACTTACTTGAGATTTATCAAACTTGAAGAGCTTCATTGACATTTGACAGTCTTTATCTTTTCTATTGGGCTTTACTCATAAAGTTTATGATTTCAAGTTTCAACTAGCTTATGGCAAGTGCCATTGAAATTTGAAGCCGTTGATTTTTGCTTATAATGTATTGGCCAAGCATTTTTTTGATTATTTTTGTTATTTGATGTTAAGCTTTTCTGGTATTTGTGTTGTTGATCTTTTAATCATGTTTTTTTTATTCTGCCTTCTTTAGATTGACTGATTTGCTGCTTCATACCCTTTAGATTAAACTCTCATTTGGAAAAGGAAAAAAAATAGTTAGGAAATTCACAATGCTATTATAAACATAGAATGAGTTGACACCATAAACTCTTCACTGTTATCTGTATTCTACAGGGCAATTATTTACTTTTGGAAGCAATTTGGTTCAAAATAACTTCAATATTATACTTCCATTTTACATCATCTCAGTACTTTGAATATGATTCATGCTTTTCTATTGTTTGTGGCTTAGGTTCGACTCTGGAATTTTTGCACATATAGATTTTTGGGACAAAGAAGGCAAGAATATCAAAAGTCCTAAGAAGTTGTTTGGCAGGGAGCCAAGACATTTGGTTCATCTCCCCAGGTTAGCAGGATTTCCACTACTCTGAATACTTACTACAGCTGTCAAGAATACAGTCTCCAATTTTATTATGACATTATTTTAAGTTCTAATTATTCATTTTTACTCCAGATATTTGATGGTGCATTTCCTGTTCATTATAGTACTTTGCCTAGTTTTCAATATGAACTTAATGATGACAATTTCCCAATTCAGGTACACCTTATGTGACTGAATTATGGATTAATTCGCTCTTATTACATCATATCATGTCATTATCCTTTAATAATGCCTTCAATTGTTGTTACATATTCTCAACTTTGAATCACCTTGAAGAAATGGAAATTCCAAAGCTTGTCTGTTTAGATATATATATACTATATTACAAAAAAAATTGAAACCACAGTTGAGCGCAATGGTTTTCAAATTGGACCAAGAGTAAGACCACTTTCTCTTCTTTTCTAATTATAAATTCATATTTTTGTTGTTTAGTAATGTGCAATAGCGTTTGTAGGTTCAAATGCATCACAATCTGAAAAGAAAGTATTCAGAAGAATAATTAGTTTTCCATCATCTTTTCCAAATATGTTAAAAGAATAGAGTGAATTTGCATGTTAATTCGGAGTGGTTTTACATTCTGCCTTGGGCTTTATACAAAGATGTCATGTATATACAAGACAACTATGAAAATCCAACACTGCTTATTGTTGAAAATGGTAAGCTAAATCTGCCCATTGCAATTTTTTCTACCTTAAAATCCCATAATACTATTGAGCTCACAGTTTCCATGAATTTGTAAAAAAAAAAAAGTTATGGTACATGTTCGTATTTCATTTCTCTTATTGGATCTATTGGTTTCTTTGCTAGAAATGCATCATACATCATTTAGTCTCCTATATTTCTATAGCGCAAACCATTCCTTTCCTCCCCGTAAAGTAGGCAACATGTTTGAAAGGCTTTACATGTTTATCAATTTTAGGATCTTCCTCATATTATTAATTTATTTCGCTTAAAATAATATTTTTCCATTATTCATTCGTGCACATTATTTCTATAATATATATAACTCAATTTTTCATGTTATTCAAAGGATATGCAACTGATCAATTACACATGGAAGTAGAGTTGCACATGTTGACATGTTTGCAAATTCATTTTGTAGAATTAGGCAATGCAAGCCCAGCAGACGAGGAAGTTCCACTTCAGTCCAGACAAAGAAAAATGCAACTACTTCAAAAGCTCTGGACCAATCCCCCCCCCCCCCCATTGTATGCAACATATTCAAGACAGCGTTGAAATTGGCTATGGAACCCTATTGTAAAGATATTGGATCTAAAACTTATTTTTCTTGTACATATAACAGACTTCGAATTTCATATTTTTTTGTTCAATTGTAATTAAGTCTATCTCTTAATTACATATTGATCTGCTTATCTCTATCCAAATTTGGTGTGTACATAGATAGATGTGACATCCTTATACTAGTTATTCATCATATATGTAACTATGGTATGTTTAACTATATGAAACTCTAATTGTAAACGAGCGATTGAAAATTCACTATTTGCCAGGCTTAATTTAGTATGAGGAGCTAAGCATCTTCGATTAAATACCATAAAAGGTCAATGTCATAATAAAAAATTATGTGGCAACTATTCACAAGATTGTAGTTTTTCCATTAAATTGTTTATTACAAAGGTTCATATGCGATTTTGAATTCATATAATTATGACTTCAAATATATGGAAGGTAGAGTTTTTATTTTACATTTGTCTACTATTTGTTTGTCATCTGATAATTGATTTATGAGTAATTGTGATTCATATATAGTCATGATATCAATTTTAAGAAGGCAGAAATCATATTTCTATATCTGTCTAATATTTGTTAGTCATATATTTGACATACAAAATAAAATAGTGTTGTTAAGGTTTACTGTTTCAATGCATTATGAATTCTAATTTACAAGTATTTTACCTCTTTCTCACTCCAAATTATGAATTTTTCCACTTCATCTTAACTCTATATTTCTCCACTCTATCATAACTCTATAAGCATTATGCATTTGGCAAGAACTTTGACGCTTTGCATCTCTTGTTAAATGATAATAATGAACTAGGTTAGTTTGAAATAAATGGCGGATTTATAATCAAAATATAATAGTGTAAAGTGAATAACTAAATATTAACATTCAATGTTTATAGATTTATATAATTTTATTAATTTTGGAATGATAAGATAATGGAAAAAGATTAGTGGAAAGACAATTATTTTATATTTTCACGTGACTAGTTAGATTGTTTCCATGCTAATTTTTATTTATGGGAAAGAATACATATATGCACTAGCAATATCTAAGACATAGGCATTAACTAAAATTTTTCATATATGCACTTACAATACAATGGCTACAACATTTGCACAATATATAATAAATAGTCATTAGCAATTTAGAACATATAGGAATTTACAAAATAACATTCACATCATAACGAATAGATCTGTCATCATAAAACAACACTTATATGATATAGAAGAGATCAACATTTGCATCACACTATGTAGAACATTTGCATAATATTGATTAGATAGACATTTACATGACATTGGCAACAACATTTACATCATGTAGACAAAGTAGGATTTTAAAGACAAGGGTTACAACATTTATTTCATGTACAACATATAGCCACTTTCAGTGTGACTTCATGCTCTTAATTGAAGACCTTGTTACTTATGATCACAATAGTAAGAGTGCGAGAGAAAATTTTGTGGGAGAGACAATATAATGATTGATTAAAGAATTTTAGTAATCCAAATCTAAAGTTAAATCTATGTATCATTTGCTAATTAAAGAACAATGATTTAATTAATCTCATGAAACAGGATCATAAACATCTATAATCATTGTACATCCACTATAAATTATAGATGTTCTTATGCTACAAATTTTACAAATTTAGATCTTCAAATAACATAATTTTTTGGGGAATGAATCGAGTGATTCAACAAGGAGGAGTTACTATCATAGAATAATGGTTACATTTTTTCCTATAATTCAAATAGTTAAGAATTTAATTATTTAACTCAAACTTAACTAAAACACAAACGCGAGCACGCGTGTGTGTACATATAGCATCGTAAATTGCATCCCCGTGTAATTTCTTGTTCGCATAGGTCATATTTTAGCATGTATGGCTTCTTGAACCTGATCATGTTATTCCAGCTTATTTTTTACTAAAATTCTAGCTTCTCCTCGGCATTCCAAATCCCAGGACCAAATTTGAACCTGCATTGGGGGGAGTAAGTCACCTTGGATGACCCGCTCTCTGCAATTTGGCCAAAAATTTGAACCACGCGATCGTTAGCTTGCAAAAGTGGTAAATTTAAGCCCGCATCGGCATATTATAAAATTAACACCTCAAAATGCTAGGGATAGATATAAAGGTGATATTTCTCCCCTCATTTATACACCCTCAATATTTAATCAAGCACTCAAGCTCAAGCATCCAAGGTATTTTGTCCCACGATATTTTTTAAATCCAACATTGTCGCAAGCTTCAACATCCTTCATTCAAGCATGTGTTCGTGACTTTTATTATAGGTATTATGGAGTCATGTTATTGCATCAATATTTGTGATCACATTCAAAGAGCATTGCGTCAAAAAGGTATAAGACATTTTAATTCCCTGACATAGCCTTTCCTACATATTGACATGTTTTATAATTATTTTTCAATTTCATGGTTAATTCCAAAACGGGTGTTTGACCTAGGCAAACCCCTTTCAAACTTGCATTATCTCTCTTTTTGTGTGCAATAACAAGTGTCAAACAAACAAATAAAGGTACAAACTAAGCATCAAGAGATCTACAAAAATGTGTGTTATTAGATATGAAAAAATTGGGAGCGGATCACCCTATTCAACTAAGTCCTAAGACTGGGTTGCCCCACATGACTAAGTCCTGAGAGCAGGTCGCTCGACATGGCTAAGTACCTGTGATTCTACCCAAAATTTGGATTATTGGTCAGTCATCATTTTTACTTCTCTAATCTTCTGCCAAAATCTATATATCAATTTTCTATTATCTTGTACATGTTGAATTCCATCATTTTACCATATTTCACCCTAGATCTTGCATTCATTTTCCACAATTGCATAGTCACTTTTTAACCTGCCACAAGGAACTATTGAATCCATTTTCTACCCAACATCTACAACCAATTGGATCACTCCCCTCTCAAAAGTAATAAAAGCAGAAATATGCCTAAGCTTCCTAGTTTTCCCATACAAGCTAGTGAACCCTATTTATCCACAATATGTATGTGTGTACATGTGCATGTAATTGTGCATGTGTGTGTGTGTGTGTGTGTGTGTGTGTGTGTGTGTGTGTGTGTGTGTGTGTGTGTGTGTGTCATCACAACATGAATAACTAATTCAAAGAACATTGTGGGCTTGTACTCAACCACTCTAACAACCAACATTTGCTAATTTCAAACATTACATGTAAGAAAGAATATGTAAACTAGAATTGACCAAACTACATAGATTCTCTAAACTATTTAAGAATGCCAAAAAATTATTAATTATTCTAAATTTGTATTCAAGCTACACAAGCTAGGCATGAACAAAGACCTAAATGTGAGGGATGTAACCTATAAATCAATCTTCGATACAAGGTTGGTTTCTTAACTATTATAATTAATCCATTTTTTATGAAAAGAAAAATAGATGTGTAAAATAAATTAACACAAAAAAGGCTCATAAGAAATAACTTGTTCTGCATTTGTATTGATTAGGTTGTTTAAGAATAAAATTGGCATGAAGATTAATTTAATTGGAATATAATTTTAGGACTTTAGATATGATTTGTATTTTATTTATTTGTTATTTTTAGGTAAAATTCATATCATATAAATAATTCCATGGTTCTTAAATTTAATTCATATTCAAACTTAGGTTCAATTTGATTGTGCTTTTAGTCATTAATTGTCGACTTGAACATCAATTGTGTAATTTCTACAATAGGGTTTTGTCTAAAAGGACAAACTCCAATTCTGTACATTTGTTAGAAAATAAGAGATGCACAACAATATAAGAAGATGTAAATCTAGTATAAATCATATCTTACGGTGTTTACCAAATAGAAATTAGATTAGGTATAACAATAAAAGAGAACACCATATAAAACTAAACACATAACACCGCGATTACATGGAGAAACCCTTTCAGAGAAAAACTCCACCAAGAAGAGAGGTAAAAATTGTATTACTCTTCCAAGATATTAAAATACATAGATATTTTCTCGATCTTGTATGGATTCCAAAAATATTTGTGTACCTATAAAACAACCCATATTATGTCCAACTCAACCCCTCAAAATATAGACTCACGGGGGATCAAAATACCACCATAAAGCATTACCATGGGTAAAAAAAAGAGTTTTAAATATCATGGTGTAAAGGAGGTGAATTGAGGGTGATGTTAAGGATAAAATATAAAGATTGGAAAGGGGGTTTGATTGATTGATTAATTGTTATAATGTGTTGAAATCCTTAACCCTAATTCACATCTTACACTTAATTGAGTTTGATATTGATTGTATATTGTAATTGTGATTAAGGGAAGATAAGACACTCTTTTCTTTCACCCTCAAATACACAAATAGGAGATCCAATTTGATCAACCCAAGAAGAAGGGTTAATACACAAGTGAATCCACTATTTGGAAAGAGAACAAGAAAGGGGATCTTAAATTTTGTAAATTAATTAAGTAAATATGATTAATGACAGTAATTGAAAAGGATAGGAGGAAGAACTAACCTTACAAAATTGCAGATTAAAGATTGTTGTTTTCTGAGGTTTGTAGACTGTTTCTGGAAAATCTGACAATTGATTCCGAACCAGAACGCAGAGACGAACAAAACCCATAAATATTTTTTTGTTCTGATGTCGTCTTATACAAAAAAAAAGGTCGACCCTGTACCACTTTTGCCAACCCTGTCCTACACAGATATGAAAGTGTCCTTGTCCACACAGCCCGAAAGAAATCTGAAAAGGGTATCCAGATCTGGTCTCAGATCTACAGTCTCGAACCTCTACCTGCAAGAAAAAAGGTTTGTTTTTTGTGGGGGAGGGGTTTGCCTTGGTCAAACCCCAGTTTTGGAATTAACCTTAATATATATAATTGAAATTGCATAAAGATAACAAAGTAAAAACTCAAATTCACCTTGCTTGTAAAGTCCTTGGGGCGGATTCGAATCCGTGAATGCACAAGTATGCTTCAAAATATGGAATGTAGAATGATAGGATGTCTTCAATCTCTTGCTTATAAATCCTAAACACCAAGTCTTGGAGGGTTTCTTGATCTTGAAAAAGGCTTGGAAGAAGATGGACGGAGAGATCACCAAAAGGGCACCTTGTAGCTTGAATCCTTCAATGGCCTACAACGGATCTCATTCATGAAAATGGATGCTTGAATGGATGAATGCTTGCTTGAAATCTTACTCCTTAGCTTTCTTGGACTTTACTTGATAATGTTCTTCAATTGCTCAAGGATGCATAGGCTTCAATAGAGGATTTAGAGAAAATGAGAGGAGAAAGGCTCCCTTTTGTATGAAATTAGGGCACAATCTTCTAAGGAGGCTGACATAGGATAATTAAATCACCATTAAAGATTTTAACCCTAGGAGAGGACCTATATTAAATACAATTTAGGAATCAACACTTCGAAACCCAAAACAGCCGACCCGGGAGCGGGAGAAAACTTTTTGTGAGGACCGACATCCGAGAAATAGAAAGTTTCCAGGATTTGGACCCTGGGACAGGGTCGAGGTCGGCCCTGTCCTAGGGTAGGGCCGAGGTTGACCTTGTCCTAGGTCAAGGTCGAGGTCAACCCTGTCCCTGAATCCCAGAAACACAGGTCTGTATCCCAGAATGCAGAAATAAAGTCAGAAAATGGTGGACAGAAAGGCAGATCAGGGGGGAAGCCATGTCAAGATCAGGGACCTAGTTAAGGTGCTTGTCATGACCCCAAACCACTTACTCGGAAGGCTAAATATGTCTCCCATGGAAGTGCTTCCATTTTCCGACTATACATTTAGCCCCCACTTTAGCAAGAGTATGAGTTCAACACAAACTCTTGGTAAAGGAGAATATACAGAAAAGACAATCTTACTGAAATCAAAAGGGATAAAGAAACCCTCAAGCCCCCAAGGGACTCAAGTCTTTATCGACCCTAGGATCTTGATAAGAGAGACATCACTTAGTTAGGGAAACAAAAGAAAAAGGTGTGATTTATCTCGCCCAATGACAACTTATGTCCCATTGTGAACCACACAAAAGCGTAACTCGAAAGATGGAGTTGAACTGCCTAGTGAATGTGGTTACTCACTAGTCAACCCATCAGGGAGGTCCGTTCTTAAAGGGATCAAAGCATTTGTACGTTGAAAATTGGCGGGATCAAGAGATCCATGTAAATTAAACTAGAGGGATCAAGAGATCCTAAAAAAAGTGTAAAAATGTCCATGCTTTAAGGATTAGCTTCTTTTAATCCATAAAGGGAAAAGTTTTAAGTCTTGTAAACTATTTTGAATGTGTGTGTGTGTGTGTAAAAAGTGAGTAGAGTGTATGCCCCCATGTCAAAGTCATTGCTAAAACTTTAACAAGAGCAATGGTTTTAACGGAAACATCAACAGCTCTACGGATTACGTTTCCACTGTGAGTTGCCCCCAAAGGAAGATAGACCAAGGGAAATAAAACATAAACATACATAAGAACACAAAAGGGATCTACCTAATGTGGGTTCAGTATGATCATAAGATAACATGTACATAGAAATATAATATTATTTCAAATGAATTAACATCATTCCCCAAAGAAAGTAGAACTACAATCACAAAGGAGGAAAGAAACTTAAGAATTACGAAGAGGAATCTTTTTGGACCACAACCTGGAGACCAAAAAGAATTAGTGCTACCATGTCGCAGATCCAAGTAGATATACAAGGAAAACATTTATAGACAATAGCACAAGTACAACATACCATGGTACAACATATAGAAGAATGTAGATGCATATAGAAGAATTGAACAACAGTTTTCCATTATCACCTTATACCAACAGAGTAACAAGGGTCGTATAAAAGAATCTAACAAACATTTAGCAACACATTACGGGGGAAGCACATTACAATATACAAACACACAAAAGGCTACCATAAAGGATGAGCCAATCAAGCAAGTTGTCAACCCTACCCATCTTGGTTTATGTTATTTAGGGTAGGTGGGCAACTCGCAAGAGGGACTATATCCAATATAGTAGGAATGATAGCCAGTTACAAACAAGGATCCTCTTGAGAATCACAATGCTCAATACTAGGTGTAATTGTTAATTGAGTTGAAAGCATATGAGGTAAATCATTATCAAGATCAACAGTCTCATATTCATCACTAAGATCAATAGGA
>MU217358.1:988123-1011121 GCA_018584345.1 Thuja plicata | reverse complement strand
GTTCTTCAATTGCTCAAGGATGCATAGGCTTCAATAGAGGACTTAGAGAAAATGAGAGGAGAAAGGCTCCCTTTTATATGAAATTAGGGCACAATCTTCTAAGGAGGCCGACATAGGATAATTAAATTACCATTAAAGCCTTTACCCCTAGGAGAGGACCTATATTAAATATAATTTAGGAATCAACGCTTCGGAACCCGAAACAGCCGACCCGGGAGTGGGAGAAAACTTTTTGTGAGGACCGACATCCGGGAAACAAAAAGTGTCCAAGATTTGGACCCTGGGATAGGGTCGAGGTCAGCCCTGTCCTAGGGCAGGGCCAAGGTTGACCCTGTCCTAGGGCAGGGTCAAGGTCAACCCTATCCCGGAATCCCAGAAACACAAGTCTGTATCCCAGAATGCAGAAATCAGGTCAGAAAATGGTGGACAGAAAGGCAGATCAGGGGGGGAAGCCATGTCAAGATCAGGGACCTGATCAAGGTGCTTGTCATGAACCCAAACCACTTACTCGAAAGGCTAAACCAGTCTCCCATGGAAGTGCTTTCATTTTCTAACTATACACATGGTAAAAATACATGTATGTCCTCTATATGCCAAACATAGTCTCTTATATGACATTATACCTTGTTCGAAGTTTTCATAAGAATTCCCCAAAATAAAAGATACTCTTACATGTGTCATGGACTATCAATACCTTATGTAAGGATTCTCTTACGTGTGTCATCATAATTGATTCTCAAGTCCAAAATTATCCATCTTATTTTTAGCCCTTACAATTATCATAAAAATTGTCATAAAATCCTTTAAAATAGGGTTCCCATGTTATGCCACTTGATGGACATCTTTTGACAACTAATAACTTGTTTTTAAAGGCACCAACAAGTGGCAAAAGGTGCCAACTCGTGAGAATCGTGCCCCTTATGATGGAGCAAAATTAATAAATGGCATAAATACTAAATAACCATGAGAAAATCTAAAATAATAATAAATAAATACTCTAGTGTTGCTAAGGTTGAGACACCATAGTTTCCAACAATATTGAAATTGAAGATCCATCTCCCTAATTGTAAGCATTCCATAATCAACTATTGTTAGCATCATAATGATAAATTGCACACAACATGGTTGTATGATATGGCTTCAATCATTGTTCAAATAATTCTTTTATACAAAGATTTTTAGTAAAGAGAAGTCTCTGACATTGCAAGCTCATAGAGGTGCTTGTTCATGTCATATATTGAACGCAATCTAAACCAAGGTAAATAGACTACTAGCATTAGAGTATGTGTAGCTTTCTCTTGCAAATCCATATATTAGGTATGAATTTGCATGAACAGAGAGTGGTTTTGTGGCATGGAATTGACCAAAAGAAAATAATAAACATTGAAGAGTTTGTTCATATAACCAAATATAATCTAATAACACTAATTTGGTTCATCTCAACATAGTCTTTAGCAGATTGTTGTAATGATGAATCAAAGCTAACTCCTTATTCCCTCATTTGGCATTCTTAAAAGTGTGTTTAATGTTGGTAATATTTTATCTCACTATTATATGAATAGCTGCTTTACCCAAGAATCTTAATATAGAAAATTGATCATTTATTTACTTATTTGGTGAAATGCTCTAATCATACACCACCTTGAATTTTTCTCTAGGGTTATTTATTCTATGTTTAGTTTTAAGATTAAAAGACTTCTTATTTTATGAGTTTTATAGAATGATGTAAGAGCTTAGCAAAATAAGAAAACTCTAATAATGTTCGAGCTTAATAGAATAATAAAATTTGTTAAAAGAATCAAAAAAATAGTTATAAACACTGAGAACAAAATAAACAAATGAACATGATGAAGTGAAAACTATTATCAACTTGAATATAATATTGAAAAGCCATTAGGATAACCAATTTATAAAACTAAAGACTTAAATTTATAAATTAATTGATACATCACTGTATCGTCTAAAACTGGAAGCACTTCCATGTTAAGAATGTTTAGCCATCCTTAGGGGATGTTTTTTACCACCATCATATTGTCCCCTCATTTCTGCATCATCTCCTACTTTTGTGCCTATTTAGGACCCTGATTGGGCCTCTCCGGGCACCTTCTATCCCACTGGCACTTTTTCCAAGGGTTCTGACCCCCTAGGTCAAGGTCGACCTCGACCTTGACCTAGGTCAGGGTCAAACTCAACATTGACCTAGGTTAGGGTCAAACTTTACCTTGACCTACATTAGGGTCAACTTGAACCTTGACCTAGGTCCCCCTTTCAAAACTAGAAACTTGTCAGTTTTCGGAGGTCATCAAAAATTCATTTTTCTCGCTTCTGGGTCGACTGTTTTGGGTTTCGAAGTGGAAAATCCTAAATTGTATTTAATATAGGTCCTCTTCTAGGGGCATGGGTATAATTGGAATTTAATTCTCCTATGTCGGCCTCCTTAGAAGATTGTGCCCTAATTTCGTATAAAAGGAAGTTTTCTCCTCTCATTTTCTCTAACCATCAACCAAGTAAGAAGAGGTGATCAAGCAAAAAGTTCAAGCATCCATTGTTCTACATGTTTTCAAGCCTTCCAAGCATTCAATTACTCCATTGAAGATCAATGATTCAAGCTCTCAAGCCTTTGAAGGGATTTGGTTCCAACACGCAAGATTCATCATTTAAACCCTAAATCTAGCCATCATCATGGTGTGATCTTCCTTCAAGATCCTTTGTGCATCCTCAACACTCATTCATTCTCTTCAAGGTGGATTCCAAGCATATAATCATGGAGGTTTATGGTTTCTATTGAGTCCAAGCTTTCATATTTACATACTTGCTTACATTTGAATTACAATTGCATATCTATTCAAAATCATAGCTTCATTCTTAGATTCAATTCTACTACTTGCTAGCATTGTATACTTTATTGATTTCAAGGTTCATTCCTAAATCGGGGTTTGACTAAGGCAAACCCCTCCCCCCAACAAACAAACCTCTTTTTCTTGTAGGTATAGGTTCAGGACTGCAGATTTGAACCTAGATCTAGATACCCTTTTCAACAAACTTTCAGGATCCGCGAACAGATTTTCTATCGGACCTGTGCAGGTCAAGGTCGAGATTATTGGGTCAGGGGTGACATTTGTGGGTCAAGGTCGACCTTTTTCTCAAGATGATGTCGGATTGGAAAAATATTTCTGTGTTTTGTTCATCTTGACATTTCTATTCCGAGTCATACTTTGGATTTTCCAGAAACTCAACACAGGCTTTAAAAATGAGTTTTTCCAAATCTGCTATATCTTGAGGTAGGTATCTTATCTCATTATTCTTTGAAAACACCCTTAATTTCTTACCATAACAATTAAGTGTAATAGATTGAAGTTGGACTTAGGATCTCTTTCTTTATGTAATTCTCATTATGCAAATCTTATCTAGGAGATCCAAACAAACCAAATTTAGATCTTACATTTTGGTGAACCCGCGATAGACAACTCTTTCTTTTTGGTGTTAGATTTTCATTTCATATTAGATATTGCATGCATATAGAAGTATGTTTTCTTTTATGCTCTTGCATTTATATTTAAAAATTCATAAAAATCACAAAATTTCTTTAAAAATACAAAAAAATTTACATTTTTCATTATGTTCAACATGTATGATTTTTGTTTTGAATACTTTGATGAGCCTTTTGTTGCTAAAGAGGATAGATCCCCTAACGAGGTACATGGAAGTGAGGATGAAATTTGTTTGAATAAGATCTCCATTGATACTATTCCTATTTTATCCTCCTCTACAATCTCTTCAATTGACCTTTACCATATAAGTGAGTTAAGGATAGATGTTACTTCTTCTCCTAACATATGTCTTTTCTATGAGCCTAATTTAGAATATAATTCTTCCCCCTTTAGGGATCAAGCTTTAGGCACTCCTACAATTTGCTTTTTTGATAGAGAGGATAATCCTCCTATTTGGGATGAACCTTTGGATTTGGATGTTGATTACTCTTTTCCTCATGAAGCCATTATGGGTGATTCTACTTTTTGGGATGAACCCTTGGATAAAGACATTGATTTATCTCCTCCTTGTGAAGATGGTTTGATACAAGAGGGTGATTTATTAATGGATGACATATTCATACATGATGATGACTATTTTTCTAAAACACACTCTCCTTATGTAGACATTTTAGAGAAAGAAGAAAGCATTATAGATTATTTACCTCCATTTGGGATTTCTTCTAGAAATGAGACATTAGTGGGGAACGATATGAATTCCCTTAATGTTATCCCTCTTAGTGATGATCCTATGGTGAATCAAGCTCCTAACACATCTTCTCCTAGGATGTATTCCTTTATTTTTCCTTCTTGTGAATCTATTTAACATACTAATGATGACATAGTGACTACTTAAGTTCAATTGACTTGTTTTCATATAGCTTCTTGTTATGGTCATGTTTATCATTTACTAGTTAAACAAGGATTCCATACTCAAGGATGTGCTAAGAATAAACAGGGAATTCAAATGCCCTTACAGAATGGGGGGCATGAGCATTCTTATGGATTGGGATTTAATTCTCAAAAACACATCAATGTTACCAACATCTCAAATAACATTTCAAAACATGATGACGCTATGAAGGAATTTGACCAAGAGGTTGTTCTGCCTAAACTCCCTCATGCTAAGATGATTACTAGACCTAAACACAAAAAGAAACGTAGTCTATACTTGAATATTCTTCCTTTTTGTTTCTATCATAGATTTCATGATCACTCTAATGAATATCATGCTTTACATCATAAGATTAGGCAACTCATTGATAGTAAATCTATTTATATATCATGTGGAAATGAGTTATATTTCAATCCTATTTTCTCTAAATAGTATTTATGTTCCTATTATGGAACTCCACATTATGTAAACAATGTTAGCCTAATCTTTGGGGGCTCGTTGTCTTGCATAGTATTGTGAGAAATATAATAGGTCCCATTTTCGTCCTTGTCCCTACACTTGGGGGGGGCAAGGATGCCATCTCCTTCTTTTCTATCTTTCTAGGATCCACTTTCCCTTAGTTAAGCAGTATCTATCTATTATGTGATATCCAATCATACATGAAAATTTTGGTTTGCATTAAGGATCTATGTCTTTGATTATAACCTATTTCATTGTTTGACATTGGGTTTCCATGGTTGATAAATATCTCACCTTGGAAACTGAATAGTGTGTTATCCCTCACAAGGGTTACTTTTTCACTTCTTGCATGATATCTCTTTTCTACAACAACATCTCTTGATATAATTTTATATATCCCTTGTTTTCACCCCTGGGGGGTAAGGTATTTTCCTTCTTCCTCTATCTAAGGATCTACTTTCCTTAGCTTAGTGGAATTTGTTTATCATATAACATTATTTTATTATAAAGATGTATGTTTTGACTATGGATACCCTCTTATATGAGAGGTGATTGTCCTAGGTCATCACCTCTTCTTTATTTTGCAAATTATGTTCTTTATAAACTCTTGTCCTGGCTTTTGAGTTAGAGTTTACTTCCTTCATTCTGAGATTCCTCTTCCTCTTGATCACAGGGGGCTTGATGATTGAATCTTTGGTCCCTCTTTTCTTTAGAAGATGACATTTTATCCTAAGCACTCCTCTATGGTGGGGGTCTTGGTGATAAGATCTCTTCCTTTTTGAGGATCCTTTTTCCACAAGTGACATATCTATTTCACGATTATCTATGCTCTTAGAGGTAAGGGTCAATACTCTTTTCTAAGGATATAGTGTATATCATTGTTAAGTTGTATATCTCCTTACTTTGTGAAGTAGGTATCATCTTTTCTCTTCCTTATCCTGCCTAGTGGGTAGTCATGATAAGGAGGGGGGCATATATAGGGTCTCCCTTGTACTATTGTTTACATTAATTTACATTTTATAGCATGCTAAATCGTCGGAAGGTAACGCACATAAGTTGCTAAATCCTAAAGGGACGCACATTTTTACTTTTATTTTTTCTAAATCCTTGAAAGGTAATGCACATAAGTTGCTAAATCCTGAAGGGACACGCATTTTTACTTTTATTTTTGCTAAATCCTCGGAAGGTAATGCACATAAGTTGCTAAATCCTGAAGACATACGCACCCTTTTAAAATTTCAATATGCTAAATCCTTGGAAGGTAACGCACATAAGTTGCTAAATCCTGATAAGACACGCATTTTATATTCATAGTGATACAAGAATGTGGATCTATGGATATTTCCAAAATCTGTCAGAAGACGCATTACAATTACAATCACAGTTTATGGGTGAACCTGTTGGGCTCTCCCTCCTTGATGATTCATAGTAAGGTGGGCATCTTACTAGGCAAGGTAATCACTATCTCTTTTCTCTCTCTTTCACTTTCATGCTAGTAGGATTAGATCATGAAGCTATATTATCTGTACTGTTGCTCTTGTCTTGCTTATGTAATCATGTATGTTTCCTATGATTGATTGGTCTTTATTTTTCATATCTTCTATGCATGTATGTTGAGTTAGAATCCTTGGTCTATGGGCTCATGTCCTTGACCTAGTGATGTTCTACCTCGTTGCGATCCACCAGATTCTTTCTTCCAAATTTACCGAAAGCATGTTCGATTTCCATACTTCCGCTAAAGTGGGGGCTTAATGTATCATCTTAAAATGGAAGCACTTCCATGTTAATAATTTTTAGCCATCCTTAGGGGATGTTTTTGACCACCATCATACTATCCCCTCATTTTGCATTATCTCCTGCTTCTGTGCCTGTTTAGGACCTTGATTGGGCCTCTTCAGGCACCTTCTATCCCACCTGGCACTTTTTCCAGGGGTTCTGATCCCTTGGGTCAAGGTCAATCTTGACCTTGACCTAGGCCAGGGTCAAACTCAACCTTGGCCTAGGTCAGGGTCGACATCAACCTTGACCTGGGTCCCCCTTTCAAAACTGGAAACTTTTCAGTTTCTGGAGGTCATCAAAAATTCATTTTTTCCTCTTCCGGGTCTACTATTTTGGGTTCCAAAGTGGAAAATCCTAAATTGTATTTAATATAGGTCCTATTCTATGGGCATGGGTCTAATTGGAATTTAATTCTCCTATGTCGGCCTCCTTAGAAGATTGTGCCCTAATTTCATATAAAAGGAAGTTTTCTCCTCTCATTTTCTCTAACCATCAACCAAGTAAGAAGAGGTGATCAAGCAAAAAGTTCAAGCATCCATTGTTCTACATGTTTTCAATCCTTACAATAATTCAATTCCTCCATTGAAGATCAAGGATTCAAGATCTCAAGCCTTTGAAGGGATTTGGTTCCAACATACAAGATTCATCATTTAAACCCTAGATCTAGCCATCATGGTGGTGTGATCTTCCTTCAAGATCCTTTGTGCATCCTCAACACTCCATTCTCTTCATGGTGGATTACAAGCATACAATCATGGAGGTTTATGGTTTCTATTGAGTCCAAGATTTCATATTTACATACTTTCTTACATTTGAATTACAATTACATATCTATTCAATATCATAGCTTCATTCTTAGATTCAATTCTACTACTTCCTAGCATTCTATACTTTATTGATTTCAAGGTTAATTCCTAAATTAGGGTTTTACTAAGGCAAAACCCTCCCCCCAACAAAAAAACCTCTTTTTCTTGTAGGTATAGGTTCAGGACTGCGAATTTGAACCCAAATTTGGATACCCTTTTCATTAAACTTTCAGGATCCGGGAACAGATTTTTTGTCGGACCTGTGCAGGTCAAGGTCAACCTTTTTCTCAAGATGGTGTTGAAACATAAACATATTTATGGGTTTTGTTCGTCTCTGCGTTCCAATTCTGGATCATACTTTAGAATTTCCAGAAATAGAGTACAGAGCCTAGAAAACAACATTATTTGATCTATAATATTTCAAGGTTAGTACATTTCTCCTATCCATTTCAATTCAAATCCTTAATCATTCTAAATCTATCACACATTTATGTTCATTTCAAAACACATTTTAAGAGGGAAACCTAGGATATCCTTTTTTATTCTTATTTCCAATAGATTGATTCATTTATGCATTTATCCTTTTTGGGTTGATCAATTTGGATCCTTCCTTTGTGCATTTGAGAATAAAGGGGGAATGTCTTATTTATCCCTCCACTCTAAACATTAAATGTAAGGTGATAATCAAAACACTCTTAGTCCTTAAACATCATTTTTCTCCTTTACAATCACAATGATGATTTAAGTGAAGATTAAAATCATTGTAAAAAAGGGCTAAGAAAGCTTGAAATATGAACTCAAACTAAAGTAATCACAAATTTTAATACAAAGATTAAGCCTTGAAGTGTATGATTGTATAATTAAGGAATGACAAAGAACCATGACACATATAACACCAAATTTATGTGGAGATGCTTGTGAGGGAAAAATTTCACCACATAAAGAGAGGCATGTATATTACGTATCTAATAAGAGAATACAACAATAGTACATTTTTTTTTAATAACTCTATAAAATTTGACAACACCGTATTACCACAAAGTTGAACAAAATTTAATGGAAAACACTAGCTTCAGGCCCCAATTTATAGAAAATCATGGGGGAATATACTATCATGGTATCACTAAAAAATAAGAAAAAAAAAACACATGGAAAAATCTCACCCCCACCTAATAAAATAGCCTCTTAAAATTACTTCTTAAAGTTGTCATATGACATTTACCCAATATGGGTGCCTATTGAAAAAGATACTAGTCTTATGTGACAAATGATGTCATTAGAACTCACGATGACTGCCATAACCATCATACATGCAATTAAAAGTCCCTACAAGTGCCCATGCACCTTAAAATATGAGATTCCAAATAGGACATGCAACTATTTTTTTTCCTTTTCCTAGAAGATAAATGATAACAATATCTTCATCTTTACATGAGTTCTTTCACTAGTGTTGGAACTAAATGATTTCATCTTATGTGCGTAAATTGCAAATAACTATAATATGGAAAATGGTGATCAATGGTAGACCACCAATTCCATATAAATTAGGAATACCAAACTCCCAACAAAGTCAATCTGATTTGCACAACCAAGAGAGTAAGGGTGCAAATGTGTGATCCACACAAAAGTGTTGGGGGTGGTTTATTTGGTGGATTCCTTTTGTGATGATGTAAAGGATGATATGTAAAACTGGTAAATGATTAAGTAAAAGGGAGAATGAATTCACCTTGAAATAAAAAGGAGAAGGTTGAATTTTCAGATCTCGAGTTGACTGTCACAATGTTGTCAGAAACAGAAACAATTTAGGATCTGGAACCCTATGACATGTATCTTCTAACTGAGAAAAATGTAGATCCTCAGGGCAGTGCCAACCCAATTCGGCCTTCTCTGACAAATTCAGCCTTGTCCTAGAAGCACAAAAGTTACTGAAATCTTTAGCAGACTTGTCACTCATTTCGTAGCTCTGAAAATTTGGATCCAAAACTTTGTCACATTTTCCTGCACGCAGAAAGGGGAAATTATTGCGGGGATGGGTTTTGCTTGGTCAAGCCCCTATATAGGAATTAACCTTTAAATGAAATAGATGTAATTGAAAGAATGTTGACATGTAGCAAAGACCAGATCTAAACAATGGAATATATCACACCATGTAGATGCAACTATCCTTAGAATGTGATCAAGAATGTTGATGCAATAGCTTTGACTCAACACAAAAAATAATAGGAAATCATGTAAGACAAAAACTTATGTAGAAGAAGAAGAAGAAGAAGCAGCAGCAGCAGCAGGAGGAGGAGGATAAATGCCTTCAATGTATGTTTTCTTGCACTTGAATGTCTTGAATTCACAATAGCTTTCTCAATAATGCTTTCATAAGCATAAGATGTGAAAATGAGAGGAAGAGGTCTCCTTTTATAGATATTTCGGGCTCAATTTCCACAAGGTCTACCCTGATTAAGCACCTAGGAGAAACAACCCTGTATCAGGCCCAGATCCCAATAAATGGAAATTCCCTAGCACAAGGTCGACCCAAGTCAGCCTTGTCCAGGTATACCTTTTCAAAGTCAATCTAGGACCTACAAATGTGTGTTGAAAGGGAGATCTGAAAGCCTTTGTTTATAAGGAAATCAGGGCAACTTTTGAGATGTAAAATGCATGTAAAAGGACCCAGGAGGGAAGTGAATTATGAATTGAGGGAAAATGGGAAAATATGCATAGAAATTGGATTCAACCTTGAGTTTGAAGAAGGAGGAGGACCTATACATGAATTAATCATGCATTTAAGTTCAATGTGAGGTCCTACCATAAGGAACATGACAAAGTGGGATAGAAATAGTCCCAAAATAAGCACAAATCAAGTGCTTAATTTTTAGGATGGTACATTTATCCCCCACTTTAGCATGAGTATGAGACAAGCTCATGCTCACGATAAAGTAAGAGAAATAAGAAACAATGAGAGAGCGAAAGATGATAGGTGTATTGCAAAGAGATAAGAGAACATTGAGTTTAAGGATGTAAGCCCCCAAAACGAGGATCTTAACTCCACATCCATGCATAAGGGAATGAAAAAGAAGAAGCAAAAAAAAAAGACAAAAGACACAAAAGAGGTTAGTACAAAAACAAAACTCCAAATCAACTAGTGAAAGAGACCTCGATCAAAAATGTCCCATCCACTAATATCATGTCTAGAAAGTTATTACAAGAGCACAAATGATCACATAAGAAGAACAAGAGCATCGCCAAAGACAATAAAAAATTCATGGTCTAACCTACTAGCACAACCATGAGAGAGAGAGAGAGAGAGAGAGATCTATGTTATGCTAGTCAACTCTTACTTTTTTGCAGACAAGGTAGCTTGAAATGTCTTGTGCATAGAGTGGCTTTGTTTTGTGCATAGAGGGGCTTTGGGGGATCAATCTTATGGAAACCATCTTCTTCATATGGATCCATGTGATCGGTTCTATTAAAGGAATAAAAAACTAGGCTCTCACCAGGACTCAGGGATTGGACATCCTATCGAGCAGCTATCCTCCTCATAAAAACTCATTTAATTTATCAACCTAGGGACGTAGTACTTGAAATGGGTCAGCAAGATATATGCACCAAGGATTTTACTCAGACCACGCTATGGTTGTAGGAAAAAAATTACTTCAGAGAGAAACTAATCTATAGTTGTAGGAATTAAATACTGGAAAGGAAATGCAGAAATAAAGGTGTTGCAGGAATGCAAAGACTTGAAAACACAACTATAATGTCTCAACGGTTCTGCCGCTTTGGCTGCAGGAACTGTGTTAACACCAGAATTATGATAACAAGATGCAGGAAAATGAAACTACATGCAAATTATTCTAACTAACATGAATTCTTCACAAAGTGGACCCCCTTGAGTGAGTATCCAAACTGAATTATATTGAACTAAATATCAACACTTCATTTGCTATTGATGGAAAAGGAAAGTACATGATTCATGTAAAAACTATAAAACAAAAAAATGAAACCATATTCTGATAAATGATAATGCCCTTATTTATCACGCGGGAGTGGGGCTTATTTAAAGAAAAACATCTAACTATACTAACTTCTCACGCTATACAAAAGGCAGAGTCATTTATTTGGAAAGCTGGAAAACTGAAAAGCAAGAAAATAGAAGACATCCATGAAGAAGGAAAGATTTGTTATGACAAAGGAAGAATAGATCTAGCTTCCCACTTCTTCCTAGATTTCCTCAAAAGAACTCATAACTCTACGACTTAGTCTTCGCTCAGCTTTTGCCACCTTGGTACTATTGGAATTGACACTTTAACTTGCATTTACTTTGCCAATGATCGAGTCAGCTATAGGAATGGGTTGGGGCATCCAATGCATGACACATTCACTTGGTCAACCCTTCTCCTGATATTCATACTCTACATCTTAAATGTTAGATTAAAGACATTCAAGGAAATATTCCATCAAACATGCATACAGTCATTCATGTTAAAACAACAATTAATTATAAGAGCATAGCAATACATCCTACATAAGTAATATAGTACTAATTCCATGCATTTGTATGTTTAAGAGCTTTAAACCATAGCAAATGTCTTAGTGGTTGTATGTGACATAACAACATAAAGAGTATAGAGTTTCAAAAAATATAATAGGAAAGCATAAGCATGGACTGATAAAAACTAATCCTAGGGCCTCTAAAAATAGGGCATATAAATGCCTCATCATTCTTCCCCCTACAAGGACTATCTCCTGTTCTCAAGCACAGAGACATTCCTAATCCAAGCAAGCAGCTAGAGATCCCCTATTGAAGTGTCCCTGCCACCGGTACTGGCTAGGTGCCAGTAAAACCCATTTGTGTGCTTCATTTTGTTGTTTCTGTTGGCTTCCAACTACTCATCGATTTTGTTTTCCACACAATTATAGAGTGGCCACAGGAGAATTGGTGATTGGAATGTAAGGGGAAGCCACAGTTCTAGTCTTTCCTACCTTCCTAGTTGTATGTACCATTGGACACATTGTATTGTTGCTCTAAGGTTAATAAGGCTACGAGGTTCAACCTTTTTCAATGTAACTATTAAATTGTTCCATCATTTGATTATGATATTTTTTTCCCTTTTCCCTTCTTCTAATGGAAGATTCTCAAAATTTTCATAAATTTGTGCTTTATTCCTAAGAATCCTTTCTTTGTGTTACTTCTCTCTGAAACCATAAGCTATTTCCAACCATTCATAATATAATTGTTTTGGGTCTCCATTCCCGGGCCTTAGAGGCAGGGTAATTGACAACTCCCTTGCTCTATACTTCATTAATTTCTCTACATAATTAATTTCATTTTGTGTCCATGATAATAATGCAGGTAAATATATGTCACCAATAAACACTAAAGGATTCCAATTAACATAAGATGAAAAAACATAATTGTGCAAATATAGTTCACAGAGGAGATTCCTAATGGAATCAAGGACACCCTCGTATGCTACCACAAATTCTTGTAGAGAATCAATAGTGGGTCAAAATCCTTAATGATTTGCATCAGTTTAAATAGCAGGAATTGTTCTTGTAGGCACAAATCATACACCCTTGGTGGTGGCTGACAGTTCATAATTTGAGGGACTAATTCCCTAACTGAATTCAACCTATGTTTCACATATTGCACTTCCTGGTTTTGCTTATTTATTTCCTATTTTAACATCTTTTTCTCTACTTCCCTAGTGTCCTTTCATACCAAATTTGATTATAATACTCAATGGAAAGAGTTTGAAGAGTTGCCTTTGGTTGCTCCTCTGATTGATTCTTCCATGTTTTCCTCTATTTTGTTTCCTTCTGTTTTATTCCCTTTTTTTCTTGATTTGTTGTATACAGGACCATTGGTCTAGGTGTTTTTTCAATAGCAGTACCGATATCACCATCTCTTTGTGTTCCCTCCTCAGGAGGAGTCTCATTGACAATCTTTGTTTGTGTTGTTTCCTTCAGACCTGTGGCCGCAGGATCCTACTCCATCTCTTCTTGAACTTCCTGACTGTGGCCCTTCAGATAATGGTTTCTCAATAGGAACCTCAGGAGTACTTCCTGGGCCAGCCCCTGTAGATTTTCCTGTTGTCCCCGAGTGTTTGGTGTTCAAACGAACACTTCTCCTTGGTGGGGTCTCCAACGTAACTGTAGGTTGTTTTTGAGAAGATCTTTTCCTCTTAGAGGAAGTGGTTGTAGGAGTTTTCTCAAATGGAGTATCCGTGAAAGTTGAAGCTGCAGGAGAAATAGGGTTACAATCCTTCAAATGCTCAACTTCCTTTCATTTTCCTTTTTCTTGGCGCTAAGCAGTATGTTTTGTAACATGAATTTGAGAGGTTATGGGAACCTCTATTTCATCCTCTCCCATGCTCAAGTTTGGATCGCTAGTTTCTCTAGTGTCTCATTCTACACCTGAAGAAGAAGGGTTTTGACGAGAGGAATCTGGCATAGAAGATGCAGGGTTCTCTGAAACAATATTTTCCCCAGGGTCATTCCCCTGCTTTTCTTGAATTTGTTGATTTCATGGCTCCCCTTGAGGTCACACATGTTGTGCCACTACAAAATCCTCCCAGCTCATGGGTGAAACATCCCATAATGCCCATTCCACAAGAATTTTAATCAACTCATGGTGGGTTATGACATTTTGCCTTCCTTTCTTGACTTCATTAGCACTCAGATTTAACAAAGAATACATAAAATTGGGAACATTGACCAAGCGTTCATGTCATATATGGTTGAGCAACTTGAAATGTACTTCATGCAAATATGAGAACCTTCCTTCATAGGTAAAATACCTAATAATATGAATTGCAAGCTGTGGGTATTCGCTTGGAAGGAGAGTCTTTTTTCTCCCTATTTTCTCATTTCCATCCTGGGGTCTGTTGGAATAGTGAATTATGCTAGTGTCGATCGTGTGTCGTGCCCATGCAGAAATGGCTCACCTATGGAGGTGAGTCCTAGCACCTCTAAAATGCTTTCCTGGGTAGCGTCGACCTGCAAACCCTTGACATCAACCTCATTATTGAGAGTTCTTAAGAACTCCAACGAGATTGCTTCATCATACCCAGTGAGACAAACAAAATAGGTAAGCCATCCTACCTTGTTGAACACTTGCACATTGGGCTGGTCTTACAACAATGATGAATGCTCACCTAACTCATGCTTGATTGGAGGACCTCCCATTATGTAGCTGAAAAATAACAACCTTGATACAATCGAATGCTAAAAACAAGCTTACCCTTCAAATTCTACCACCTTTTTGTTCTGACCTCCCAAATGCCCTTCTGCTCTCTATTCAAACCCTTTCATTTTCTGCTGTGGTTTCTAGATTAAATTTTGTCACTGAGGTTCCTACTATTTTCTTGGCAAGAAGAGGCAAGAAGAAATTTGAAAAATGTGGCTTGAGACTTGGTTTTACTGAAGTAAAGCTGGCAAGAATTGCTTGCATACAAGGGTATATCACATCAGCTTAGCAAGATTGTTGTAGATTAATGACAAAGTATGTTTTGTTTAAAGATCATTGGCTAGTGGGGCGAGGTTATTAGTCATGACACAATCACCCCTACAAAAAAGATGACATATTTCCTCACATGCATGGGTTAAGGTACGGTGACATGGAATTAAGTATCATATTATTTACAAGTTTAATTAATGATTATGCTAAAAGAGGTAATGTTATTTAAAACAATAAATGTGTAAGCATACCTGACATCAAATTACCAATGAATGCTTGAATCTGGAAAGATTTGGTGATGTGTGCTGAGAAAATGTGAGCTGTGGAGAAAATGATGATGTGGACAAATGAGTGATGTGGAAGAAAGAAGTGTGATGTGTGATGGAATGATTGTTTATTTATGAAATAGAATGGCTTCCTTTGGAAAAGGAAACTTTATTATGACTGTGTACATAGGGTTTAAAGAGATGAATGGATCGGAAGGTAGTCCCATTTAGCCACAAGAGATTCTTCAGCTGCAGGCAGTCCAATGGAGGCAGGAGAAATCTCAAACTATCGCAGGAACTCAGCTTTTGTGGATGGTTTATGGTACAGACAAAGTTTGTGACCATTTACCGGTAACTTTAAACACACAGGGTTGATTGTTGACAATTGGACTGCACTATTAGCAAAAAAAAATTTGACCTCATAGGGACCAAGCCAATGAGTAGTGAGCTTACCTTGATTCTCTTGAAATAGTAAATCATATAAAAGTGCCCAGTCACCAGGAACAAACCTTTTATTGTGAATATGTGAGTTGTGTCACTTTTTCCTTTGCATTTGAACTAACTCTGTGTTTTTTAGGACTGCTTTCCTCATCTCATCCAGATGATTGAGTTGTAGGAGCCTTTCGCTTTGAGCTACAAGAAGATCCAAGTTGAGCTGCAATGTTGTTCTTGGGGTTTTATGTTCAAAATCTATGGGCATTACAACAGTCTTTCCATACACCAATTCAAAGGGTGTAAAACTTATTGTTATTTTCCATGTTGTGCGGTATGCCCACAAAAATTCCTGAAATCTGCTACTCTAGTCCATCTTGTACAACTTAATTGTCTTAGCCGGTATAGCTTCAATCTCTTTGTTGGTGATCTTTGGTTGACCATTCGCCTGGGGTGATATGGACTAGACTTTCTATGGCGAATGTTGTACTCATTCATCAGAACAGTGATCAGAGTAGAAGTGAATTGAGCTCCTTGATCTGTGACTAGTTCTCTTGGTACACCATACCTAGTAAATATCTCTTGATATAAAAACTCAACAACCTTTTTGTCTCTGGCATGTTTCATAGCTTGTACTTCCACCCATTTGGTTACATAGTCAGTGCAGACCAGAATGTAGGAGTTTTCATTTGATGGAGGGTTAATGGGTGCCACAAAATCCAATCCCCATTTATCAAATGGATTAACTACTACCTAAAGGAACAGAGGCATTTCGTCAGACTTGGTTGGTCTGACCATCCGTTGACATCTATCACACTTGTGAGTGTAATTGATTGCATCCTTATGCAAAGCTAGCCGGTAATAGCCAATAGTGAGCACCTTCATGGTTGTCTGTTTTGCTGCAAAATGGCTACCATAGGGTTCATCATGGAAGGTATGCAGAATATCATAAGTCTCATCTTCTCGAACACACCTTCTCGAAATCTGATCAGGTCTGGTATAGAAGAGACAATCGACCAACCAAGAAAAGTTTAAAGTTTTTTCAATTAACAACCTTTTTTCTTTTGATGAGAAGTGTGGAGGTACCTTTTGAGAGACCAATTAGTTAGGAATGTCAGCATACCAAGGGGTATGTGTTGAAATAGAGAACAAATGATCATCAGGAAATCCATCATCGATGACATGTGGGTCATCTATATTCTACAACCTTGAAAGAAAGTCAGCAACTACATTGGTTTTCCCTGGTTTATCCACTATTGTGATGTTGAACTCTTGTAGCAATAGGAGCCATCTGGCGAGCCTCCCTATGATAGCAAGCTTGTTAGCCATATATTTGATGGCTACATGATCAGTATGCACAAATATTTGGTAACTAGTAATATTATGTCAAAATTTATTCAACGCATATATTACAACCAGAAGTTCCTTCTCAGTGACTATGTAGTTCAACTCTGGGCCCTGCAAATTTTTGCTTATGAACTAGATGGCATGCTCTACAGTTACTTTTTTTTGTCCTAGGATAGCTCCTACAACATGATCTAATGCATCGGTATGAATGTGAAAAAAAAAATCCCAATTAGGACCTCTAAGGATGGGAGCCTGAGTAAGAACAGACTTCAGCTGCAGGAAGGACTCTTCACAAGTTGTTGTCCATATAAAGTCATAATCCTTGGTGATTAGAGAATACATGGGTCTTGCCATTTTTCTGAATTCCTTAATAAAATACCGGTAGTAACCAGCATGTCCTAGAAAACATCAAACATCCTTCTATTTTGCTGGTGTGGGCAGATTTAATATGACCTCAATTTTAGCATGATCTACCTAGATTCCTTTAGCAAAGATGTAATAACCTAACACAACCCCTTCCTGTATCATCATGAAGCACTTCCCACTATTAAGGGAAAGATTATGTTCCTCACACCTTGTAAGAACTTTTCTCAAGTTAGCCAATGCCTCCTCATAGGTCTCCCCATAAGTGGTGAATCATCCATATAGATTTCCATATAGTCATGTGAGATATTTGTGAAAATACTAATAACTACCGGTTGAAATGTAGTCAGAGCATTGCAGAGACCGAAAGGAAATACTGAGTAAGAAAATGTTCCCCAGGGGTAGGTGAATGTGGTCTTCTCCTGATCTTCAGGAAGAATCCTAATATGGTTGTATCCACTGTACCCATCCAGGAAAGAAAAATATTATTTTCCTGCTAAGGAGTCTAGGACCTGGTCAATAATTGGAAGTGGTAAACGGTCCTTCTTAGTTGCATTATTGAGCTCCTTATAGTCGACACATAATCGCAATTTTCCTCCTTTTTTTGGAAATATTACCAATGGTGAGACCCACTAATTGTCAGAGATTGGATAGATGAAACCTGCATTAAGTAGCTTTTGCAACTCTATTTTCGCTATTTTCCTTAATGCAAGGTTGACACACCTCTGAAATTGCTTGATAGGCGGTTTGTCTTCCTTTAGGTAAATCCTATGAGTACACAATTTAGGGTCTAATTCTTTCATATCTGCATAGTCCCATGCAAAAGTTGTGGTATGGTCTTTCAGTAGGTTAGCCAAAGATGTTTTTTGTTGGGTGGTAAGTTCACTATTAATGTTCAAGCAACTGCCAGGGGAGACTCCAACTATTTTGTGAGTTCTACCATAGAACCATTCATTAATGGAGGTACTTGGACCTCATGTGGTAGCAATTGGTGGTAGAGTTACTTGGCTCCAAGAGATGGAGGCAATTCACAATCAGGGTACAAGGCTTGCAGGGAATAATTATGGGAATTGAGACTGTTCATGGGATATGAATCTGGGCCATACTGGTCGTGGAGAATGTTTGTGATTACTATGTCCTCCTCCTGTAGCTACAAGAAGGGATCTCTTTTTAACATCATTAGTTGGGCTAATGAGTTGACTACCTCAGCCTCTTCTCTTATATCAGGCCAAATGGGGGAAGCAAACTCCATTTTCAGTTGAGCAGGCAGGTATAAGTCCAATGTCTTAATATGCTGACCATTATAAATGCTCATATCACCTTAGCAAAATCCTATATAGGCATCAGTAGTGCCCATCCAAGGCTGACCAAGAATGATTGGATAGCCTCCCAAGGTGGCCTTTGGGGAAAGTATCATAAAGTTAGCGGGATAGGACCAGGTTGCTAGATCAACAACTATATCTTCGACTACCTCGTCAAATTTGACTGTGGAATTGTCTACAAGATGCAGGACAGTGGGTGTTTCCCATAGGTTAGTGATGCGGAGTTGTTGCATGATGTCCTTAGTCATTACATTTATAGAAGCTCCTAAATCTATCAAAGTGTTTCTAATGGTTGTCCCATTAATGGTAACCTCGATAAATTGGGTTTCCTGGGTCAGAATACTTTGGGAGAGTTATTTTTCTGAGCATGATATCAGCTAGTTTCCCCAAGACATGGTTATTCTAGGGCTCTTTTCACTTTTGATCTGGATTTTTAAAGTAGGCCTCCTTGATAGCCTTTCCATAAGTTGGGACATCCTTTATTGCTTGAAAAAGTGGCATTTGAACACTAATGTTCTTGAGTTGGTCAAGGATGTCAAAGGCAACATTGTTAGTATGCTTAGAATTTTCATTCTGCAGCCTTTGTGGAAAGGGAAGTGGAGCTTGCTAAACTTTATCTAGTAACATTATTGAGCTTATTGGAGTGGTATTTGGAGTTGTTTGAGGAATGGAATCTTCTTGAGGTACTTCACTAATAATAGGAGGAGTAGGTAGAGTAGTGCTTAACCGTAAATGAATGTCATTAATTGTAATAGCATTGGCAGGGTATTGGTTTGGGTCGGTGACAAACATTTTGCTGAGGTGTGGGAGGCCTGTTATTAGGATTTGGCTGTGGATGGGCAGGGAGTTGGGTAGTCCTCGGGGGTTCTGTGGTGGCTTCAAGAGGTAGCAAAAGTGCTTATTGTTGAGGCTGAGGTGGTGGCTACAGGAATCCTTGTTACTAGTATGGTCATTGTTGACCTCCCCACCACTGCTAATTTTGCTTCCAATTGCCTTGTGGAGGCTGCCAATTCCATTGGGGTTGTTTCCGATTCCCTTGGGGATTTTTCCATTGAGGACTGGGGTAATTCTACCCCTGAGGTTGTGAATTATTCCAGGGAGAGTACTGAATATTCACAGGGGTTTCCATTGACTACTACAAAATAGACCATTAAATGTAAGAGGGTCCTGAGGTATACTTTGTCTTTGAGCCCATGGTCTTCATTGTGCAACTAATAATACTTGCTCATCATCTCCTTCAATTTGTTTATAATCAGTGGGTAGATGTGCAGTCTCCATATTAGCAACCAACTTGCACCGACAATCTCTCTGCTGTTATCTACAATGTGGACAGAATTCTGCCATAATAGCTTCGGCCTCTTCATGCTTCTTTTTTGCCTGCATTATGTCCATCCATGTGGCCATGTTATTGATAATGTCCTACTCAAATTCAGACAATAGGTGTGTGATTTTTGTTCAAGAGGCTCCAGCTCCATTAGTTTTTCCCGTTGTAGACCTATATCCTCTGCCCTTCTTAGTAGGAGCTCTAGAGTAATTAAGGCATATTTTCTTGATATCCTTCCATGTAGATTGGGTGATATCACATCCGGCCATGAGATCCAAGGCTTTAGTGCACCCTTCATTTGTACCCCTTAGAAAGACAAGTTTTTGTGACTCCTGGTTGAGCTGGTGCTGAGTATTCTTCTGCAAGATAAACAAGAATCTTGACACATAACTCTCAAGACTCTCATCTTCCTTCTCTATCATCTTGAAGATGTTATCCCCTCGCATGTCATTTCCCCTGCAATAGTCCTTATACTTTGTCAATAATTCACTCTTCATTTTGTCCCAATCATTATCAACATCTTGGTCTAAGCCCATAAACCATCTCAATTCAGACTCCTTTAGAGTTGCAAGAAACAATTTGAGCCTATAGGCATCCGTGGTGTAGTCACAACTATGACAAAGGATATCAAACTCGAAGAGAAAAGTATCTGGGTCCTCAGTTACCAGGCTATATAATTTTGGAAGGGATAAAGTTGGAACATTCTTGAGGTTGTTATTACCGTGCAAGTCAATAATGGTGAATGGAAAAGTAGGAGGGTTCGCTATCCTGGGTGGACCTTGTGGTTGGTAGATGACTAGAGGTAATGGATTCTCTTCTTGATTCTCTGGGTATTAGATTCTAAGATTGGCCAAGGCTTCAGCAAAAGGATTAAACTTGGGTTGCTCTTCAAGAAGGTGAAATTTCACCAGATCACCTTCTGAAGATGATGATGATGATGTTGAAATAGGAAGGTTTATAATTGCACCCATGAACTAATCCTCCTCCTCCTCCTCTTCTTCTTCTTCTTCTTCTTCTTCTTCTTCTTCTTCTTCTTGTCCAATATATCTCCAAATCGGTTATTGAGGTAGTTTGGCAAGTACCTTCCTAGAGTGTCTCTTCTTCTTCTATGCATGAAACTAAATGAAAATTGCGATGATGGAATGAAAAACTTTGGTGTTGATCTCTATTTTAAAGGAATGTAAATGCTTGAAGTAAATTCTACAAATGGCTGGGTTGAATACTTGGCTCGACACCGTCCCTAAAAATAGTGCAAAAAATGCTCGATTCAATTAAAAGAATAAAAAAATAGGCTCTCACCAGGACTCATGGATTGGACATCCTACTGAGCAGCTATCTTCCTCATAAAAACTCATTTAATTTATCAACCCAGGAATGTAGTACTTGAAACGGTTCAGCAAGGTATATGCACCAAAGATTTTACTCAAACCACACTATGGCTACAGGAAACAAATTACTTCAAAGGGAAACTAATTTATAGATGGAGTAATTAAATACTAGAAAGGAAATACAGAAATAAAGGTGTTGTGGGAATGCAAATACTTGAAAACACAACTATAATGTCTCAACAGTTCTGCTGCTTTGGCTGTAGGAAGTAATAGATTACCCTGCGACTTTGGCTGCAAGAACTGTGTTAACACAAAAATTATGATAACAAGATGTAGGAAAATGAAACTACATGCAAATGATTCTAACTAACATGGATTCCTCACCAAGTGGGCCCCCTTGAGTGAGCATTCAAGCTCAATTATATTGAACTAAATATCAACACTGATGACATTAATTTTACCATTAGTACACTTAGTGAAAAACATTGATAGAGATCATCGGTACAAGAATTACCAACGGACTACAAGCATTACCAATGAACAGTGAGCATACCCAACAGAACACAAAGGTCACGAGAAAATGCTAAGTATGGAATTGATCGACGAACACTGACAAGTGTTGCACCGACGAAGTGAACAGGACATCACCGACGGGTCAATAACATAACATTGAGATCATCACCGACGAAACAGTTTTGAGAACAAAATCTATGGAACAAAAAAGGCATACCCGATGACCAATTCAAGAAAGGAACACCAATGACAAAGAAAACTGACCGTCAGAACTGACAGTCAGTTGAGAACCCGCAAATAGTGGATCTGAGTTTTACACGTCAGATAAAGCAATGTAATTTTATTTATAGAGGTTTAATTTGTTTTAAATCATAACTTGAGGGTCAAGCAAGCTTTATGTAAATGTTTTAAAGCATCCTAATGGATCTAAAACATATCTAACTAAAGATCAAGGTCAAGTTGTAAACCTTGGATCTAGAGTTAACTTGCGAAGCGTGAATCAAGAATTGAGCCAAAATCTAGTATAAATAGATGTTCAATTCAATTGTGAGTTATGAATTCATTGTTGTTGATAGCCACAATGAGCATCTAAGGAGCAGAAGGCAGAATTCGTGCAAAGTTCAGAAACATATCATATCAGTTGTCAAGAACACACAGAGGCTACCAACAAGCAGACAAAGGTATTATTCAATCATGGAAGGATGATTACTCATACATAGGAAGCTTTATTGGATATGTTATCAGCAATTAGAGATTGAATACATCATCAGATCAAAGACTTATGTAGTTTCATTATAACAAGTTCATCACATCTAAAATCCTTTTGTAGAAGGTGGACTTAACGATTCTTTACAAATCTCTTAACAGAGTGCACACTTAACAGTGTTGCTAAAGCTTCAAACGAAGTAGATCTTAACAGGTCTCCACTATAATACTCTTAACAGGGTAGGTCATCAAAAGTGACCAATTGTAAGCCTTACCCAGCCCCTTCTTATCTGCAGATAGTGAAGTCTTGTGGGTAACAATCCCCACCGCAGTTTTTACTTCCTAACATGAATTTTCTGCGATATCATATCTTGTGTCATGTGTTATCTATTTTCATGAATGTTTCTTTTATGGTTACATACTAAAGAACTTATGATATGATTGCATATACATAAAGAAAGATGAACAGTTAGATAAGA
>MU217358.1:959034-981473 GCA_018584345.1 Thuja plicata | reverse complement strand
GAATCAAGAATTGAGCCAAAATCTAGTATAAATAGATGTTCAAATCAATTGTGAGTTATGAATTCATTGTTGTTGATAGCCATGACGAGCATCTAAGGAGTAGAAGGCAGAATTCATGCAAAGTTCAGAAACAGATCATATCAGTTATCAAGAACACACAGAGGCTACTGACAAGTAGACAAAGGTATTATTCAATCATGGAAGGATGATTACTCATACATAGGAAGCTTTATTGGATCTGTTATCAACAATTAGAGATTGCATACATCATCAGATCAAAGACTTATGTAGTTGCATTATAACAAGTGCACCACATCTAAAATCCTTTTGTAGAAGGTGGACTTAACCGTTCTTTACAAATCTCTTAACAGAGTGCACACTTAACAGTGTCGCTAAAGCTTCAAATGAAGTAGATCTTAACAGGTCTCCACTATAATACTCTTAACAGGGTAGGTCATCAGAAGTGACCAATTGTAAGCCTTAACAGGCCCCTTCTTATCTGCAGATAGTGAAGTCTTGTGGGTAACAATCCCCACCGCAGTTTTTACTTCCTAACAAGAGTTTTCTGCGATATCATATCTTGTGTCATGTGTTATCTATTTTCATTCCATTATAATTCCAACAAACACTTCATTTTCTATTGATTGAAAAGGAAAGTACAAGCTTCATGTAAAAACTGTAAAACAACAAAATGAAACTATATTTTGATATCTGATAACAACCTTCTTTCTCACATAGGAGTGGGTCTTATTTAAAGAAAAACATCTAACTATATTAACTGCTCACGCTATAAAAAGACAGAGTCATTTATTTGGAAAGATGTAAAACTGGAAAGCGGGAAAATAGAAGTCATCCATGAAGAAGGAAAGATCTGTTACAAGAGAGGAAGAATAGATATAGCTTACCTGTTCTTCTTAGATTTCCTCAAAAGAACTCATAACTTTGTGACTCAGCCTTCACTCAGCTGTTGCCACCTTGGTACTATTGGAACCACCACTTTAAGTTGCATTTACTTTGCCAATGATCGAGTCATCTATAACAACGGGTTGGGGCATCCAGCGCATGGCACATTCACCTAGTCAACCCTTCTCTTTCTATTCATACTATGCATCTTAAATTTTATATTCAAGACATTCAAGGAAATACTTCATCAAACACGCATACATTCATTCATGTTAAAACAATAATTACTTATAAGAACATAACGATAAATCCTGCATAAGTAATATAGTACTAATTCCACATGTTTGTATGTTTAAGAGCTTTAAACCATAGCAAATGTCTTAGTGGTTTTATGCCACATAACAACATAAAGAGTCTAGAGTTTAAGAAAATATAACAGGAAATCATAAGCAGGGACAGATAAAAACTAATCCTAGGGTCTCTAAAAATAGGGCATATAAATGCCTCATCACCATGTCTAGGGATTAGTCTTTTGGAAATTTTGTGTGAATCCATGTCTAGGGACTAGTCTTATGGAAATTATGTATGAATCCTTGTCTAGGGATTAGCCTTAGAAATTTTGTATGAATCCATGTTCAAAGATTAGTCTTTATGGAGATGTCCATGTGAATCTGCAAAAGCGACCAGTCTATGGATTAAAGAAACAAAAATTGCATGTAATGTACAAGGGAGGTCGTATGTATGCCCCCTCCTTATGATGGAAATGCAGGAGAAATCATAAGCAATAGAATTAGGGATACCTACTTCTAATCAACAAGAAGATATCCTTAAAACAAAAAAATATTCCATGAACTTAGCTAATAATGTAGATTTTTATGGGATAAGAAAATAGATAATCATGAAAGGATATTCCACTTGTGGGAAGGGACCCTTGAAATGAATAGATATTGTCTATAATACATGTACCTTAAAGAGGACTTCTTGGATAAATATATCAACTTCAAGACAAAGAGGGGGATGAGAACAAGATTGCCCCTATTTAGCCCCTTATCGCTAGGTGAAATAGGGATTCTTGATAAAGGATGACAGACTCTAAAATGCGTAGTAAGGGAAGTTGTTTATAATGAACATGGTTTTGAAATTTAAGGAGAGGTTTTGATCAAGGATGCACACCTCTTGCATAAGAGATAATCCCAATAAAAAAACAATTCTTTATAAGAAAATAATATCACATGATAAACAAATGCCACTGTACTAAGGAAAGTAGATCCTTAGACAAAAGAGAGAAAAGAATGTGCAAGTAAGCTTTCCCCCCAAGTGTGAAGAAAATACAAAATATATAACACACCCTTAATGAGAGATAGTTCATAATAGATATGCAATTCCAAGCAAATAGACAAGTTATGTTAGAAAAGACATCACATATAAAGTAAGCAAGTCATCAAGGAAAGAAATGAAAGGATGATTATTAAATGATAGACATGCCCCTTGAGGCATGCAAAGGATTGTTAAGAAAATATATTAGTATATTGCATGAAACAAAGGATCTCATGCCAAAGATAATGTACCATCATAAAATAATAGCAAATCCAAAAGAGGTGAAAGAAGGAAGAAGAAGGATGTCACCTTATGTCTACTTAATGGTCAACCCAAGTATACAATATATGCACTTCCAAGTAAGGAATAAACTGTAAGGAGGATACTAATCTCATTAAGGAGAAATATAAAAAATAACAAGTCCATGCATGAGACTACATCAAAGTATAAGAGAGATGAACACACATAGATAATGGATCTCACAAAAGGAAAGAAGAAGAGAAATCCAATATGTGGCCTAAGTGATAGATCTTCCATAATATGTACCTTCAGGAAAGCATAAGATTGCAACTCAGGATGATTATCATCGTGTAAAAGAATAAATCATTGTAAGAAAGTATGTCATACCATAAAAGATGCAAGATTACCATGGATATTGGATGCAAGAAAAAGAAAGAGAAAGAATAAGGGAAGACACATTTAATCTCCCTAAATGTTTTCTCATGTCTTGCAAGAAAACATATGGTTGCAACTCAGGATGTCAATATCCTTATGTAAAACAACAAATGCATGCCAATAAAGATGTCATTGTATACAATAAAATACCAATAAATAGAGAAGATAGATCCCTAAAAAAGAAGGAATAAGCAATGGTCACTTCCCCCCATATTAGAGAGCAAGAGAGAGAATCATATTATGATGCCCTTAGTGCTCATTATGCGATGAATGTTGCATAATGAAGAGAAACACAATAGGAAATTAATGGATACGGTCTATGTAATAAATGTATGATATCTAGTGTTAAAAGAAGTAGATGCCTATTAATTCAATCTTGAACAAACTGTCTAAACTCAACACAATCACGAAGATAATGTGTATTAGAGTAATGTAAGAAACATGTATATTCACTATTGTAAGTATGCGGGTTGTAATGGATTCGATAAGGAAATCTTATCCTAGAATGATATTTGATATCTAGATAGATTCTTCTAGCCAAAGCTTCATGATCATCACAAGGTGAAGCTTCATGATATGGCGTGGGAAAGAGAACATGGAGATGTGGTTTTGGTTGAGAGACAATATTAGATTGAGGCACATTATATGCTTGAGGATTGGGAGGAGCTCACTAAATCCTTGATCGTGTTGGATAGGTTGTGATGCAGATTTTTGAGGTTTATGAATGGGAGAAAGAGAGGTAAGAAGATCATCAACCTTACTATCTTTATGTTGGGAAGAAGAAGGAGAATTATTCCATATTTTTGGAGATAAATCATCTAGGAAATGTCTAATATCCACATCATGAATAATGTTTTGCATATTTTGATAATGATCACAAACATTAGTTTCCATAGGATTACTAGGAGCTAGATTTTGAGGAATAATATTAGCATTGGATTCATTAAAAAGGACCCTTATTTTATCTATGTATTGCATGAATTTAGTTAATATGTGAAGAAGAAAGACACATGAAGCATTTACATATTGGTTAGCCTCATTATGCCACATGTAAGAATACCACATGAAGGAATACATATGTAACAAAGTGCAAAGTTCTTTGATTCACTCCATGTGCTTGGTAAAGAGAAGTAAGAAGGAAAGTGATGACATAAGTAGGTCCACACCAATCCAATTTAGAGATTTCCATGTTAAAAACACTAGACTATATCTCAAAATAGGAAAGTAGGATATGATATGATGCAAAAGAAAGATAAATCAATGCACACAATAAAGTTTACACAAAAAAGATCTAATTTCTAAAACAGAAAGTATAATGCATAAAAGCGTTGGGTTCACAAAAATTTAATATTGAAAATGGTGATCAATGGTAGACCACCAATTCCACATACATTAGGAATACCAAACTCCTAACAAGGTGAATCTGATTTGCACAACCAAGAGAGTAAGGGTGCAAATGATTCATCCACATAAAAATGTTAGGGTGGTTTGTTTGTGGATTTTTTTGTGATTATGTAAAGGATGATGTGTAAAATTGATAAATTATTAAGTAAAAGGGAGAATGAATTCACCTTGAAATGAGAAGGAAAAGGATAATTTTTTAGATTTGGAGTTGACTATCATTATGCTGTTAGAAACAAAAACTGTTTGGGATCTAGAACCCTGGAACCTGTATCTTCTAACTGAGAAAAATGTAGATCATCAAGATAGTATTGACCCAATTCAGCCTTGTCCCACAAATTTGGCCTTGTCATGGAGGCACAAAAGTTACTAAAATATATAGCATGCCTGTCCCTAGTTTCATAGCTCTAAATATCCAGATCTGAAACTTCGTCACATGTTCCTATACACAAAAAAGATGGGGAAATTGTTGTGGGGAGGGGCTTGCCTTGGTCAAGCCTGTGTATAGGAATTAACCTTGAAATAAAATAGATGTAATTGAAAGAATGGTGACATGTAGCTGAGATTAGATGTAAACAATGGAATATATCATACCATGTAGATGTAATTGTTCTTAGAATGCAATCAGGAATGTTGATGCAATAGCTTTGACTCAACCCAAAAACCAAAAGGAAGTCATGTAAGAAAAAACCTCATGTAGTAGACGTTGTAACTCACCTCGTTATTTAATTGAAGAAGAAGAAGAGGAAGACTTGATGTGGAAATGTAGATATCCTTCCTTGATGTCAAAATTCCTTTGTTTGGCCTCCAATGGAGAAAAGAGAAAGATATATGGAAGGAAAATTCCTTGAATGCTTGATTGTGAATGACTTAAATGGATGTTTTCATGCACTTGAAAGTGTCTTCAATGCATAATATCTTTCTCAATAATGCTTGCATAAAGATGAGATGTGAAAATGAGATAGAGAGGTCTCCTTTTATAGACATTTTGAGGCTCAGATTTTGTAGGGCCGACCCAATTAAGAACCTAGGAGAAACAATCCCACATCAAGCCTAGAGCCCAAAAAATGGAAATGCCCTAGGACAAGGTTGACCTAAGTCATCCTAGTCTAAGACAAGGTCGACCCAATTCGGCCTTGTCTAGGAAGACCTTTTTAAATTCAATATGGGACTTAGGGTTGTGTATCGAAAGGGAGACATAAAAGCCTTTGTTTGTTAGGAAATCAAGGCAACTTCCAAGATGTAAAATGCATGTAAAAGGACCTAGGAGGAAAGTGAATTATGAATGCAGAGGAAATAAGAAAATATGCATATAAATTGGAGCCAACTTCGAGTTTAAATAAGGAGGAGGACCTATATCTAAATTAATTATGCATTTCAGTTAAATGTGAGGTCCTACCATAAGGAACACACTAAGGTGGGCTAGAAATAGTCCTGAATGAGCACAAATCAAGTGCTTACTTTTTAGGATCGTAAAATACCATTAGGTTAACAAATAATTAAAGCAATCACAAAATTGATAGCACATAGATCCTCGCATCCTCCCACTCAACATTGTACATTGTTTATTGACTCATATAGCTACATAGAACTAAGTACACTAATCAAAATCCATGGCTAATCTACACCAAGAGAACTTATTTGACATTAATTTCTCTATGAGAGTATCTACAACATTATCCAATGTGTCAACTTTTTTAATCAACATCTATTTATTTTCAACCATCTCTCGCTCAAAGTGTTACTGAACATTAAGATGCTTTGTAAGAGAATGATACATATTATTTTTGACAAAATATATCACACTATAATTGTCACATCTATTCTTTCTTGCCATGCAATTAAACTAGTCCAATTACCAAGTCTCTGTAACTAAGTCACCTCCTTATACGCATGTGTAGGAACCATAAACTCTACTTTAGCAGTAGAAAAAGAAAGTGTAGGTTGTCTTTTACTGATCCAAATATTTTAACTTATAAAAAAAGTAAAGACATAGCCACTACTGTACCTTTATCTTGTTGAAGACAATTATTCAATTGTGTATTATCATTGATGTATACACAAACTTACTGATGTTACACAAATGTCTATACCTAAACCAAGCACACTCAGTGTATGCCAAGCTCTCTCGGGAATTGAAGAAGATTCATATATCAACCAAAGTGATTTTCAATTCTAACCGAGTTCACTCGCGCATTCCAGTAACGGTTAGGCATTGAAGGATTACAGTGTTAACTAAGTTATACACTTAATGTTAGCCAACTAACAACAATTTACACTTTATGTTTAATTGGTTATATGTAGCTGACAAAATTAAAATTTATTATTTATTTGGAAGGTTTTTCAAACTGACTTGACAAGTCTTATCATATATATACAAGGTCAAGTTTGGATTGAATAGTAAGTATAAGTAGAAGAGATATATGGAAGAGTTCTTTGATATGAAGAGTGAAGGCAAAATAAGATGGAATTCTGATTAAGGACAGAACATCCAGACTGAGATGCAATAGAATATTTGATCAGTGAGTATCCAATTTAAAGCCAGAGCATAGATCTGAATCAAGAAAGACAATTTCTTCTTTAAACAGGTCAATCCATTGTTAATCTCTAACAATTATAGCAGTGATCCAAATCTCTTTACAGAGTAGACTTAACAGTCTTTCATAAATCCTCTCACAAGGTGGCATTTCTACATTGAAGTGTTTAAAGACCTCTAACAAGGACACTCCTAACAGGGGATTAAATCCTCTAACAAGGTCACACCTAACAGTGTGTTTTGTAACCTTTAACATGGTTGGCTCCTAACAGGGCTCAAGTCGGAAGAGTGAAAAACAATAACTTGTTGCAATTGGTGGTTTTCCCAAATTGGGTTTCCGCGTTAAATCTCAGTGTCATCTGTGTACATGTTATTTTCTTTATGCTCTATGTTTCTACACTTAATCACTAAAGGATAATCACAGTTAATATCTTAAGATTGCTTTGTTAACTGAGTAACAACAAAATATCTTTGTTAACTGAGTAACAATGATAAGTTTGATTAAGACATCTAAGGGACTTGGATTTGTTTTTGTGGTAACTGATTCACCCCTCCCCTCTTAGTTACTCAACCCATTTCCAACAATTGGTATTGCAGATTTTGGTGCTTTCAGGAAAGGTTTCAAGGTCTAAGATAAAGATCAGAGATGTCTTACATAAGGGATATCCCCAAGCTTAACAAAGACAACTTTGCTGCATGGCAAGAGTTGATGAGGCTACATCTATCTACTATTAGAGATACTGGTTTGCAATTATTGGACCTCAAATATGTGGAACCACCGAGACCTATGTCTATGGATCAGATGGTGGACATGAAGAATCATAACATAATGATGATTGATATAGCTTCTTCACTCAGCAATTCAAAATTTGATGAAGTCAAGGAAAGCCCTACTGCCTATGATATGTGGAAGAAACTGCATGATATCCATGGAGGAGATACCAATGTAAAGAGAGACAAAGTAGAGAGTCTCTAAGGTCAGTTTGATCAGATGAAAATGAAAGAAGGAGAAGACATTACAAAATACAATGAAATAATCAAGAAAAGTGTTAGTGCCACCAGAGGTGTCGGTGGAACAATTGAAGACAAAACATTGGTTAGTAAGGTATTGAGAACTTTACTTCCTATCCATGCAATTCGAGTTTCATCTATTCAAGAGATGAGGTGCAGTAATGATATAACTCTAGATGCATTGGTTGGAAGGCTAACAACTTTTGAGTTGGACAATTTTGACAACTATTCTCCTAATCCTAGAAATTTTGAGTTTGCATTCAAAGCTAAATTAAACCTTGGTAAGATGGATAGAAACTCAAAAGGAAAATAGATTAACAGTGATAGTGATGATGATTCTGATGATGAAGATCTAGAAATCATTGAAGCACTACTTGAAAAGAGAGATGCCAAAGGAAAAGGATAGTACAAAGGAAGAATACCATTGCTTTTATTTTCATGTGATGAGGTTGGTCACATTGTTGCCAAGTGTGCAAACAAAGAAGACAAAGGTGAGAGAAAGCTCAATAAGTACAAAGGCAAGAAAGATTTCAAGCGCTATAACAACTACATGGACAAAGGTAAGAAATATTGTTATATTGCAAAAGATTCTGATAGTGATGAAGACGAAGATGAAATGGTTTAAATTGCTATTAAGGACGAGTCATACAATGAAGAAAATGAAAATACTGCACTTTTCTCTCATATTAGCAAAAATGACACTTGGATAATTGATAGTGGTTGTTCTCACCACATGAGTGGTGATAAAAATAAATTTGAACATCTTGAGCACTATGATGGTGGGAGTGTCAGTTTTGGGAATGATGAACCTTGCTATGTGAAAGGTAAAGGTTATATTGCTTTAACTGAAGGAATCAAATGTGATAATTCTTATTGGGTTGAAGGACTAAGGTGTAATCTACTAAGTGTGGCATAGCTAAATAACATTGGTTTCAAGGTAGAATTCATGAATGGTAAGGCCAAGCTCCTGGATAGTAAGGGAAACCTAGTTGGAACTGGCAGGCAAACAAAAGGTAATCTATTCTATCTTGATCTCACTGAAATTTCATGTTTTATTACACAAGTAGAAGAAAGATGGTTATGGCATAAAAGATTGTGCCATGTAAATTTTGATAACCTGGTCAACATAAGAAAGAACAAAAGAGTAAGAGGTATTCCTATTTTGAAGAAACCTAAATTGGCAATATGCAAACAATTTCAAATTGGGAAGATGGGCAAAACTAGTTTCAAGAGAAAGAATTAAAATACTAAAGAAGTCTTGGAGTTAGTGCATATTGATATGTGTGGACCAATTGGAACAACAAGTTACACATTAGAGAAGTATTTTATTCTATTTTTTGATGACCATTCCAGAACAATGATTGTTATGTTTCTCAAAGAAAAATCAGAAGCTTTTCAGAATTTTAAGTGGTACCTTGCCAGAGTTGAGAAGGAAACAGGAAAGAAACTAAAATGCCTAAGATTTGATAGAGGAGGTGAATTCACTTCTAATAAGTTCAATGAATTATGCAATGAAAGCGGAATCAAGAGACAAGTATCTACCCTAGGAATGAGATAGCAGAAAGAAGAAATGGATTTATTATGGATTGTGCAAGAACTTTGATGATTAAAAATAATGTTGCAACCAAATACTGGAAGGAAGCTATCAACAGTGCAATTCACATCTTGAATAGAGTTCAACTGAAGAAAGGTACTGATAATACACCCTTTGAATTATGGTATGGCTATAAACCCAATGTTCATTATTTCAAAGTATTTGGAAGTAAATGTTACATCTTGAAGCAAGTAAGAATTGGAAAATTTGATGTAAAAGGTGACGAAGGTATATTCCTAGGCTACTCCTATAAAAGAAAAGCATATAAATGTTTGAATCTTGCTACTCATAAATTCATAGAAAGTGTACATGTAAATATTGATGAGTTTGAAAAGAGAAGTGAAGAATAGAGTAGTAAAGAGCCTGAAGACTACAAAAACTTTGTGTATTATGAACCTGACACTATACCTAAGACACATGCAATGGTGATTGGATAACAACCATGTTAACCACTAAATTCATCAGCACAAACCTTGTTGCAACCTGTGCAGCCGGAGCTGCTAACTATTGAAACCGAGTCATAGACAGAGGGAACCGAGTCTCAAACTGAAGAAACTGAGTCACAGACAGAGGGAACCGAGTTGCAAATAGAGGCACCCAAGTTTTAGACAAAGGCACCCGAGTCTCAGATAGTGGAACCCGAGTCTCATTTGGAAGAGCATAACAAAATGTTTGAGCATGGTGAACCAAGTGGATCAAGCCCAGAATCAAAGAGGAAAGAACCTGTACTTGCCAAATATGTCAGAAAGCATCGTGCACATGAGAAAATAATTGGAGATCAGACTGAAGGTATAATGACAAGGAACAAACTTAAAGGTACATGTTTTCTTAGTGAAATTGTACCTAGATCCATTAAAGATGCATTGAATGATGAAAGTTGGATATAAGCCATGAATGAAGAGATTGAGTAGATAGAAAAGAACAAAACCTGGACTCTTGTACTTGGAGCAAAAGACAAGAATGTGATTGGTACTAAGTGGGTTTTCAAAAACAAGATGAATGAAAAAGGTGAAGTTTCTAGAAATAAGGGAAGATTAGTGTGTAAAGGATATGCTCAAAAAGAGGGTATTGATTATGGAGAAACTTTTGCTCTTGTTGCAAGACTTGAAGGAGTCAAAACTCTTATGGAATATGCAACACATAAAGGATTCAAGGTATACCAAATGGATGTAAAATCTGAATTATTGAATGGAATTCTGGAAGAGGAAGTCTATATTGAGCAACCTGAAGGTTTTGTTGACCCTAACAAAAGTAATATGGTTTGAAAATTGCACAAAGCCTTGTATGGACTGAAGCAAGCTCCTAGAGCTTGGTATGAAAGATTACATAGTTACCTGGTAAGTATTGGATTTCAGAGAACTAATGACAAGAGTAGCTTGTACATCAAAGAAGGACCTTAGAACAAGATACTATTAACAGAGATATTTGTTAATGATATACTGCTCACTGGACATGATGATTTATGCAAAGCATTCTCTAAAGTTATGAGTAAGGAATTTGAGATGTCTATATTTGGAGAAATCAAATTCTTTGTTGGTTTACAAGTTCATCAGATGAAGGATGGTATCTACATTACTTAGTCTAAATACATCAAAGAGATATTGAAGAATTTGGAATGGAAGATTCCAGACCAGTTGGGACACCTATGTCTATTGGACATAAGTTGTCTAAGGATGATGACTCAAAGGTAGTAAATCAAACTACCTACAGATCCATGATTGGTAAACTTCAATATGTTGTTCACACTAGGCCTTATATTGCATTAGGAGACGGTATTGTTGCAAGGTTTTCAACTAATCCTAGAGAGAATCATTTGATGGCTATCAAAAGAATTATGAGATAGCTTAAGGGCATTAAAGATTATGGATTATGGTATAAGAAAGGAGGAACCTTTGATTTGAAGAATTTTACTGATGTTGATTGGGCAGGTAGTGTTGATGATAGAAAGAGAAACAATGGTGGAGTGTTCTTTCTTGGAAAGAGGTTATTCTATTGGACCAGCAAGAAATAGAATTGGATTTCTCAGTCTATAGCAGAGGTGGAGTATGTTGCTGTAGTGGTAAATTGTTCAAATATCATATGGTTCAAACAACTGTTGTCATGTATGAAGGAGGAAATCAAAGAACCAATCATTATCTATTGTGACAACACTAGTGCTATTAACATTTCAAAGAACCCTGTGATGCATACTAAGACTAAGCATATTGCAATAAAGTATCATTTGTTGATAGAATTGGTTCAGGACAAGGAAGTAAGGTTGGAATATGTGAATACTAAAGAACAAATTGCAGACATATTCACAAAACCTTTACCTGAGGATGCATTCTTGTATCTTAGAGGAAAGCTAGGGGTGATTCCCCTAACCGAGGCTCACTAATGGATAGATTACTATTGCATCAACCGGGCTACATAAAGGATTTAACAAGTTGATGCAAATTGTCAGAGCTTATTACATATGAATCAGTATATCAGATACACTACAATTTCTTTGGATAGAGTCTTTGGCATTTTAATGCCAAAGAGGGAGAGATTATTTATTTCACGCCAAAGAAATTATTAAAGGAAAAGATTATTGATGACAAAGGGAGAAATTTTATCAGAAATAGAGATTGATGTAAGAGGGAGAAATTTGTATTTTAGTGATTGTGAAGACAGAGGGTGTTTTCTGGATGAGAATAAGAATGAAGCTAAGGAAATTAATAAAATTTTATTCTTTTTTATGTTTCTTTATAATTCTTTGTATTATGGCATGTTGTGTTGCCATCAATGCCAAAGAAGGAGATTGTTGAAGACAATTATTCAATTGTGTATTGTCATTGATGTATACACAAATATAGCGATGTTACACAAATGTCTATACCTAAACCAAGCACAGTCAGTATATTCCAAGCTCTCTTGGGCTTTGAAGAAGACTCGTATATCATCCAAAGTGATTTTCATTTCTAACTGAGTTCACTCGAGCATTTCAGTAACGGTCGGGCATTGAAGGATTACAGTGTTAACCGAGTTATACACTTAGTGTCAGCCGACTAACAACAATTTATACTTTATGTTTAATTGGTTATATGCATATGAAAGACTTAAGTTTTATTATTTATTTGGAAGGTTTTTCAAGTCGACTTGACAAGGCTTATCATATATACAAGTTCAAGTTTGGATTGAATAAGAAGAAGTGGAAAAGATATATGGAAGAGTTCTTTGATATGAAGAATGAAGGCAAAATAAGATATAATTATGATTAAGGACAAAACATCCAGACTGAGATGCAATAGAATATTTGATCAGTGAGGATCCAGTTTAAAGCCAGAGCAAAGATCCGAATCAAGAAAGATAATTGCTTCTTTAAACAGGTCAATACATTATTACTCTCTAACAATTGTAGCAATGATCCAAATCTCTTTATAGAGTAGACTTAACAGTGTTTCATAAATCCTCTCACAAGGTGGAATTTCTACATTGAAGTGTTTAAAGACCTCTAACAAGGCCACTCCTAACAGGGTGATTAAATCCTCTAATAGGGTCACACCTAACAGCGTGTTTTGTAACTTTTAACAGGGTTGGCTCCTAACAGGGCTCACTTCAGAAGAGTAAAAAAAAAAACTAGTTGCAATTGGTGGTTTTACCAAATTGGGTTTCCACATTAAATCTTGGCGTCATCTATGTACATGTTATTTGCTTTATGCTTTAAGTTTCTACACTTAATCACTAAAGGATAATCATAGTTAATATCTTAAGATTGCTTTGTTAACCAAGTAACAACAAAATATCTTTATTAACCAAGTAACAGTGACAAGTTTGATTAAGACATATAAGGGACTTGGATTTGTTTTTGTGGTAACTGATTCACCCCTCCCCTCTCTGTTACTCAATCCATTTCCAACACAACTATCTAAGTCACTTGCCCAATATATATCAACAAAACCATGTATGTTGAATGACTTATAAATGACATCAATGCCATGATAAACCAAATAGTAATTGTAAGTGCCCTACAAATACTTAAATACCCTTTTAACAAAAGTCCAACGTTCATTGTATGGGATAGACATAAACGTGCTTAGAAATCCCATTGGTTAGGCTATATATGGTCTATTATAAATCATTTCATACATCAAACTACTGAAAACATTAGCATAAGGATTTGGGACATGCATCTAAACTCAACTTAGTACTAACAAGGAAAGAAATTAGATTATTTGCTTATAGTTGTGCATTTTATTTTTTTGCAAAATGTTATCAACATAATTAATTTTAATTAACCAAATTTTTTGTGTGAATTGAATCCCTATCCATCTTCATCTGAAGAATATATCAAGTAGCCCCCAAGTTATTCATATCAAATATGCTAGAAATTTGAGTTTTTAGCTCTCTAATTATTGTCTTTTTGTTTCCAATAAACCACATGTTATCAATGCACTAGAAAATAAAACACAAGTGATTATCAATAATCTTAATATAAATACAATGATCCTCTTCGCTTCTAACAATACCCAACTTCAATGTAAATGTGTCAAAATTTTGGTACAAGATCTCGGCTGATTATTTACAATGATCATTTTAACTTGAAAAATAAGTGTTATTTTCCTTTCTCAAAACATTCGTTAGGATATTGCATATAAATATATTCTTTAAGGCCCCCATGCAAGGAAACATATTTATCATCCATTTGTTAAATCTTAAAATTGAAAGCAACAACAATAGATAAAAAATATAATAAAGGTTAACTTAGAAACATCAGAGAATATTTCACTAAAATCAACTACCTCTCTATTCAAGTAGCCCTTGACCACTAATATGGCCTTGTACTTCTCAAACAAATTGTTCGCTCCAAACTTCATCTTAAATACCCACTTGCATCTAATGAGCTTCTTTCTTCTGGGAAAACTAATGAGATCCCAAGTGTTACAACTATCCAAAGCCATCATATCTTATTTCAAGGTCCAAATCTAAGATTAATTTTCCTTGGAATAGAGAGCCTCCCTATAAGATTCAGGCTTATCATAACTACTGGATAAAGTAAATTTATAATGGAAATCTAGTGGGCCATTCTTGTTAACTAGATATAGTTATCTTTTATACCTTCTCAAGGGAAGAGTAAAAGGTTGTCCCTCATTTTCTTCATTATTGTAGCATCATAAATTGAATCTATGTGCAATTTCTTACTTAGTTAGGCCCTATTTTACCATTACTAACCTTTCATGCACGACATGCTCAATCAAGCCCTAATTTCTCATATACTTTTGGCATCCTCTCTCCAAATAGGACATGTGGTCCAAATTTGGTTATTTCTTGGGTGGACCAAGGCAACTTGGTCACCATGTTCTCAAAATTCACCCCACTCACTTAGGTTTTCTCTCGATTTTGAATCATGTAATGGTTATTTGGTTTTAGTGGGTATTTTATACCCTCATAAGACTTCTTTGAATTTTGCACCCTGAAATGGTCAGGAGAGGTATATAAACAAGGTAGTCTCCCTCATTTGGGTAAGGAAACAATTCAATTTGAAAATCACAATTTCAATTCAATATCTCCACTACAACTTCACATCTCAATGATGACATGTAACTGATTGAATGTTTGAAGATGTTAATTTGATGATCATGTAAGGCATTAAAATTAGTTAATGTATTGTATTTTCATTGATGTCAACTTTATATAATCTATATGGTCATGGACATACTACCAAAGACTTCAAAGAACCAATAAATCAAAGGTTATGCTATCAGAAATGCATATAAGTCAAGTATTCACAAAGTGACTGCATACACCGATATCTTTGAGATAAAACTGGAGTTTTGCTTTAAATCTAATTGGCGATAATTATGGATCATGCCAAGAATCAAGAAAGCCAAGAAAAGGTGAATCATGTCTATAAAGAGACAAAACCAATTCATTACGAATTGTGTGGAGTGAACAAGAGAAAAGAGGAAAGATGCTAAAGAAATTCTAAAGGATAAGAAAGTCTTCATTCAGTCCTGATCAACAAGCTAGAGAAAGAGCTAGATTCTGCAGACATCGACGAACAGTGAGACAACATCACAGAGCAGAACAGTGTGGAGCAAAGGAATATAATTGATTATAATGATAAGAGAGGTAATGCACTTACAATAGATCTGAAAATATGCAATTAAGTTGTATGTGTGAACACATCATTTAATGTTTTAGTTTAACCATTGAAGCATCAAGTCTCTTAACCAAGTAAGACTTAAAAGTCTTCTGTACAATTGAGATACATTCCAAGGAGTATCAAAAAGTTTGATCATAGAAAGTAGCATTGGATATGCCCGATACCTATTGACAGGCCAAGTGAGTGTTTGATAAAGGATGGTAACATTAGATTCCAGATACTAGGTGACAAATTATCTTTTAAATCCTCTAACAAGCTCAGACCTAATAGTGGTTTTGTAACCTTTAACAGGGTTGGCTCCTAATAGATCTCACTTCAGGAGAGTTAAAATTTGGGGTAACGGTCCCAGTGGTTTTTCCCTTAACAGGGTTTCCACGTTAAAAATCTGTGTTATGTGTTTATGTTTCATTACTTTACTATTTTACATTTCACATATACAATTCTGGATTGATTGGTATACTCTGCATATTTACTGTGTTTTGGTAAATAGTTGACTGCTTATCAGTAAACATACAGATGAAGGTTTTACAAAGCAATCTGACAAGTAGAAAATTGATATAAATATTTCAAGGCATTCATCTTGTAGGACAGAAGATAACTAGAGGCATAATTTGTGGTTATAAGTTTTAAGGATTAATTTTTGAGGCCACTAATTCACCCCCCTCTCAGTTATTACTAACAATTGGTATCAGAGCTTATGTTCTTAGAAGGAAGGTTTCAAGACCTAAGCTAAAGATCACAAGATGAACAGACAAGGTGTGCCCAAGTTGAACAAAGACAATTTTGCTTCATAGCAGAGCAGAATAAGACTCATCTTATCACGTATTGGAAATGATGTTACTCAATACTTAGATACTGAATATGTGTTGACCACAGGAGCACCCACAGTTGAAAAAATGAGAGAGAAGCATGAACACAATTGCATGATGATAGAGTTTGCTTACTCATTCTCTGATGCTGAATTTGAAGATTTCAAAACCTGCAAGACTGCAAAGCATATGTGGGACAAATTGATGCTTGTACATGGTGGTGACAAGAATGTTTTGAGAGCCAAGGAATAAAGCCTTAGAAGAAATTTTGATGATATCAAAATGAAAGAAGGTGAAAAAATCACATAGTACAACACAAGAATCAAAGAGGTAGTCAGTGCTATCCGAGGAGTTGGAGATGTACTAGAAGAAGATACAGTGGTAAGTAAAATTCCAAGAACCTTACTGCCTACTTATGCTATTAGAGTATCTGCTATACAAGAAATGAGAGTAGTAGAAAATAGCAATGTTACTCTAGACAATTTGATTACAAGAATGATTTCATTTAAGATGAATTTTTTTGATAATAGTGTCTTACCAAACATAGAGTCTGCATTCAAAACTTCTACAAGAATAAGTAAATCAAGTCATAAACACACTATGAGAACAGATAGTGATAGTGAAAGTGAAGAAGAAGATCTTGATGAAATTGAAGCACTTATGGCTAGAATAATACAGAGAAGAAGAGGTAAATACAAAGGTAAATTACCACTTGTTTATTTTAATTGTAAAGAGATTGGACACTTTGCAGCAAGATGTCATAACAGAAGAAAAGATGACAGAAGTAATGACAAATCATTTAGAAAGAAGTCTGACAAAGGTGATTACAGAAGCTGCTGACAATTAGAAAGAAGAGATACCCGAGACTACAAGGACAAAGGAAAGAAGGCCAGTTACCTAGTTAAATGCAAAGATGATGATACTGACACCGAATCTAATGAAGACATCGAGATGGTGTTTGTAGAAGTAAAAACTGATTCAGATGATGATGAAGAAAGGTATGTAGAAACTGCACTCATATCTAAAGTTAGTAAAAATGATGTCTGGATCATAGATAGTGGCTGCACTCACCATATGACCGGTGATAAGAAAAAGTGTGATACTTTTGAATACTATAATGGTGGTTCAGTAAGAATGGGTAATGACACACCTTGTCCAGTTGAAGGTAGAGGAGCTATAATGTTGAATAACCTGAAAAAATGTGAAAATGCTTATTGAGTGAAAGGATTGAATTATAATCTATTGAGTGTTTCTCAGTTGAATAATTCAGGTCACAAAGTATAGCATTTGAAAATAAGAAGGCAAAGATCTTCAATGAATCAGGAAATCTGATTGGTACTGGTGAGCAAACAAAAGGTAACTTATTATATCTGAATGATATTGACACCACTTGCTTAATGGCTAGAAATGAAGATATATGGTTGTGACACAAAAGATTGTGTCATGTGAACTTTGACAACATGATAAAGATAAGCAAAAAGAGAAATGTAAGAGGCTTACCGACAATGACCAAGCCTGACAATATCATGTGTAAAAATTGTCAAAAAGGTAAGATGACAAAGTCTAGTTTTAAAAGAAAAACCCATACATCTTATGCCATTCTAGAATTAGTCCATACAAATTTATGTGGACCTACGAGGAAAAGAGTTATTATGGAGATAGATATTTTATTCTCTTTGTTGATGATTTCTCTAGAATGATGACAATCATGTTTCTAAAAGATAAATCAGAAGCATTTAAGATGTTTAAATGGTACAAAGCAATGGTTGAGAAAAAAAGTGGTAAGGAACTAAAATGCTTAAGATCATATAGAGGAGGGGAATTTATTTAAGATGAATTCACTAACTTCTGCAATGAGCATGGTATCAAAAGATAGGTCTCTGCACCGAGAACACCACAACAAAATGGAATTGTCAAAAGAAGGAACATAGCCATAGTTGATTGTGCAAGGACACTGATGATAGAGAAAGGCATCACCCAAATATTCTAGAGGGAAGCTGTCAGTACTGCTGTTTACACATTAAACAGTGTATAATTGAAGAAAGACACCAATAAGACACCTTTGAGATTTGGTATGGTTACACACCCAATGTAAGTTACTTCAAAAATTTTGGTAGTCAATGTTGATGACATGTAACTGATTAAATGTTTGATAATGTTAAGTTGAAGATAATGCAAGACATTAAATCAGTTAATGGTTTGTATTGTCATTGATGTCAACTTGATATCATCTGTACAGTCATGTATATAATGCCAAAGACTTTAGAGAATTAATGGAACAAATATTATGCTTTCAGCAATGCATAAAAGTCAAGTATTCACTAAGTGATAGATAACACCAACGGAGTGCACACCATCAATAAAGGCAAAGAACCAAAGTCATAGTGATACCCAATGAGCAGAAGACAGTGTTGCCTGACGAAGCAAAATCACAGGATGCCCGACGAGCTAAAAATAGAGTTACCCGATGAGTAAAATCCAATGATGCCTAACAGACGGAGATCCCAAAGCTGACTGGAGTCACGCCGACAGAACTGGCAGTTATCACCGACAACTAACTGCAGAGTTGACCGACAAAACAAAGAGTTCAGAAAATGATAAAATATCTAGCTGCCAAGAGCTAAAGATAGACTTAACTGGTTGTTTTCATTGTTTTATTCAACCAGAGTTAAGTGATTGATTTAAAGAAGATTTGTACAATTGGCATAAAGATAATTATGAGATAAATTAGGATTTATGCTTTAAATCATATTGGCTGGATTGTTTTTCATGCCAATAATCAAGAATCAAGAATCAAGAATCAAGAATCAAGAATCAAGAAATGATGAATATCATGTCTATATAAGAGACAAGCTTAATTCATTTCCAAAATCACAAAAAGGGGAAGTGAAAAGAAAGAGGATGTTGGAGAGAAACTGATGAAGGATAACTTCATACAGTCCTGATCAATCAAGCTGAAGGAGAGCTAAGAAATTCTGCAGACACTGACAAACAATGAAGCACAACATCACATAGTAGAAAGTGTGGAGCACAAAGAATTGAATTGATACATTGATCAGAGAGGTAATGTACTTAAATAGATCTAAAAATTTGCAATACTAGTTGCATTAGAAATAGGTTATTGTGTTTTATTTTAACCATTGAAGCATCAAGTCTCTTAATAGAGCAGGACTTAACAGTCTTCTATATATTGAGGTACATCCCAAGGAGTGCCAAAAAGGTTGATTCATGAAAGTAGCATTGGACTTGCCAGATACCTATTGACAGTCTAAGAACAAGGCTAATTCAAGGATGGTAGCAAGATTTGCCTAAATCCTATTGACAGTCTAAGAAGAAGGCTGATTCAAGGATGGTAACAAATAGATGCCAGATACTAAGTGATAACCTCTATGTATAAAATCCTCTAACAAGGTCATACCTAATAGTGTGTTTGTAACCTTTAACAGGGTTGGTTCCTAACAGGGCTCACTTCAAAAGAGTGAAAATTTGGGGTACCGGTCCCAGTGGTTTTTTCCCTTAATAGGGTTTCCACGTTAAAATCCATGTGTTATGTGTATGGCTTATTAATTTACTATTTTACATTTCACATATGCATTTCTGGATTTATCGGTATACTCTGCATTTTTACTGAGTGTCGGTAAATAAGTTTTTACTGCTTATCGGTAATCAAGGAGAACAAGGTTAAAAAAAGAAAACCGATAGACAGTTAAATCATTATTAGTATTTCATGGCATGCATCTTGTAGGGACTTAATAATTTGAGGAATTATTTGATTGGTGGTTAAGTTTATAGATAAGTTTTTGAAGCCACTAATTCACCCCCCCCCCCCTCTCAGTTATTACTAACAATTGGTATCAGAGCTTGTGTGCTCAAAAGGAAGGTTTCAAGACCTAAGTCAAGATCACAAGATGAACAGACGAGATGTGGCCAAGTTGAACAAAGATAACTTTGCTTCATGGCAGAGCAAGATAAGACTCCACTTATCAGGTATTGGTAATGGTTTTACTCAATACTTAGATACTGAATATGTGTTTCCTACAAGAGCTTTGATAGTGGATCAATTAAGAGAGAATCATGAGCATAACTACATGGTTATAGAGCTTTCTTCCTCACTCTTCGATGCTGAATTTGAAGATGTCAAGGATCGCAAAATTGTAAAGAAAATGTGGGAAAAACTAAAGCTTGTACATGGAGGTGATACAAATGTTCTGAGAGCCAAGGCAAAAACCCTTAGAGGAAAATTTGATGATCTCAGAATGAAAGAAGGAGAAAACATCACATAGTACAACACAAGAATAAAAGAAGTAGTCAATTCTTGTATATGTTATTAGAGTTTCTGTTATTCAAGAAATGAGAGCAGTAGAAAACAAAACAGTTACTCTTGATAGTTTAATTGGTAGACTAATTTTATTTTAGATGAATAACTTTGATAATAGTGTCTTCCCAAACTTAGAGTCTGCATTTAAGTCTTCTATGAGAATAAGAAAATCAAGTCAAAGAAACACATCTAGAAGAGATAGTGAAAGTGAAAGTGAAGAAGAAGATCTAGATGAAATAAAAGCACTCATGGAAAGGAGGATGCAGAGAGGCAAAGGTAAATACAAGGGCAAGTTACCACTTGTATGCTTTAATTGTAGAGAGATTGGACACTTTGCTGCAAGATGTCCTAACAGAAGAGAAGATGACAAAGATAATGACAGATCTTTTGAGAAGAAATCTGAAAGAGGTGATAACAAAGATTATAGAGGTTACCGACAATCAGAAAGAAGAGATACCCGAGACTAAAAGGACAAAGGCAAAAAGGCTAGCTACCTAGCTGCTTGTAAAGATGATGATACTGACACCGAATCTAATGAAGACATCGAGATGGTATTTGTAGTTGTGAAGGATGATTCAGATGAAGCTAAAAGGTATGTAGAAACTGTACTCATATCTAAGGTTAGCAAGAATGACATCTGTATTATAGATAGTGGCTGCACTCACCACATGACCGGTGACAAAGAAAAGTTTAACACTTTTGAGTATTACAATGGTGGTACAGTAAGAATGGGTAATGATACACATTGTCTGGTTGAAGGTAAAGGAACTATAATGTTGAATAATCTGATTAAATATGAAAATGCTTATTGGGTAAAAGGATTGAATTATAATTTGTTGAGTGTTTCTCAACTGAATAATTCAGGTCACAGAGTAGAATTTAAGAGCAAGAAGGCAAATATCTTCAATGAATCAGGAAACCTAATTGGTACCGGTGAGCAAACTAAAGGTAACTTATTCTATCTAAATGATACTAACACCACTTTCTTAATGAATAGAAACAAAGACATATGGTTATGGCACAAAAGATTGTGTCATGTGAATTTTAACAACATGATAAAAATAAGTAGAAGAAAAAATGTAAGAGGCTTACCGACGATGACAAAGACAGACAACATCATGTGCAAAAATTGTCAAAAAGGTAAAATGACAAAGTCTAGTTTCAATAGTAAAACCCATGCATCTGATGACATTCTAGAATTAGTCCATACTAATTTATGTGGACATATGAGGACAAAGAGTTATTATGGAGATAGATATTTTATTCTCTTTGTTGATGATTACTCTAGAATGATGATAGTTATATTTCTAAAAGATAAATCTGAAGCATTCAAGATGTTTAAGTGGTATAAGGCTATGGTAGAAAAACAAAGTGGTATGAATTTGAAATGCTTGAGATCAGATAAAGGAGGAGAATTTATATAAGATGAATTCACTAATTTCTATAATGAGCATGGTATAAAAAGATAGGTTTCTGCACCAAGAACACCATAGCAAAATGGGATTGCTGAGAGAAGGAACAGATCAATAGTTGACTGTGTAAGAACACTGATGATAGAGAAAGACATCACCCAAATCTTCTGGAGGGAAGCTGTCAGCACTGCTGTCTATACACTTAACATAGTACAATTGAAGAAGGACACAAAGAAGACACCTTATGAGCTATGGTATGGTAAAACACCCAATGTAAGTTACTTCAAGATCTTTGGTATTCAATGTTATGTCTTAAAGGATGATAGAAATGGAAAT
>MU217358.1:886321-904974 GCA_018584345.1 Thuja plicata | reverse complement strand
CTTTGTATTACACGATGACTTTGTATCTTATTGATTTCCATTCACCTTTGTCTTTATTTCTTAATCACACCTGACTAAATGTTGTACATGTATTAATCACTACCCTTGGTAATGCTAATCACATCTCATTGACTTCATTAGTAATCATTGCCTTCGTAACTATCTAATGATCTTTTATTATAGCTGCTGACTTAAGTCAAGTCACTAATATCATTAACTTGTTAATAATTAATCGATGGTATTGATAATCTTGCTTTATTGCTTTGTTATTATTTTGTCTCCATATGATCGCTATCCTTGTCGATTTATATAATCGCAGTTTGATCTAAAGTGCTCAGAATGCAGAATCAATGTGTAGCAGCAAGTATTATGGTCTCAGACTCAAACAGACACTTCAGGGATTCACACTGTTATAGGAATATGACCTGCTATCTTAGCTACAGGTCGCACCAATATAGAGAAATCCCCACGCATAAGCTCAGGCTGAGAATAACGAAGTCAGCTCTAGAATGGCGCTCAATAGGGATATGGAACAGGCTGATCTCTGTTCGATGAGTATCCCCCAAAATAAAAAAACCATAGCCCCTGGTACTTATAGATAATGAAATTATCTACACAAAAAGAATCCATTGGGTCTGTTCGCACCTCCAGGTATAGTGACAAGCATATTTGCACCATTATCAATGGGCAGCTGTACGCATGATGTTCTTAATTTTTTTTTAGATATATGAGTCAACCATTGTATTTTGAATTCCTATTTATTTGACCCCCGTTAGCCTTTCCAAATAGGACAGATTGTGCAGCATGTAACTACAACCTCCATAATTTATCTTCAAGGCAATATGAAATATGGTTTCCATCAATGATCCCCACTGATATTGGACTCTACCTCAATACTGAATCGACTATTACTTATGTATGTTGTTGCTGACTGTATCCATGCCCAAGTAGGTATATATACGCTGATTGGGTGTATTCCTGTTCCTCCTTAGGATGGCCGAAGACCATATAAAGTCATGTGCAGGCAACTTAGTCCAAAACGCTTAGCCCATTACTCCTCAAACATATATATTAATCGTGAAGTGCTCCATGATTGTAGTCGACACCCAGTCAACACAGTCCACAGAAATCAAACATGCTCTGATACCATGTTAAGGTTTTGGATCATCTGCAAATGTAATAGCACTGCTTGTATATATTATGTGTGTTTCAAATGAAACAATATCTCTTTCATTTATATTGGGAAAGAGGCTAGGAGAGACATGTCCCTTCATGGGACATGTCTATTCATTATAATTTTATAATGTTTCATTAATCAATCATATATTAGAATAATATAAGTTTGCATAATATATGTTTAATAATAATATATAATATAATATATATATAGCATATATATATATACAACTACAATATATTATTATTAATCAATATCTAAGTATATTATATGTATTCTAAATGATCATACGACTGAAGCTACAAACATTAACAAACATGGTGGTTCTCTTTAAATTTTAGGAAATAATAATAGTAAGTTCTCCCAAGGAGTCCTTACTGATACTATTTTCATGGTGAATGTTATAACTCAGGATCATGTTTTCAAAAGACAATTCCATCAATAAACTTAAGATAAATCCAATGCAATGATTAAGAATCATAATGATTTTACTTTTCCTAGCCATGGTTGTACTACCCTTCATGTTGAAGTTGTTAAGAAGTGCTTAGATGTTACCTTTTCTATTATACCTACCTCTGATCAATTCCAGTTGAGATTATGACTTCTTTGGCTTACTTCCATGAAAGTTATTTCTTCTCCTATATCCAAAAGTGTTTGAATTCCCCCTATAATAGATAAATTGTAATGATTAATCATAGTCTCTACAAGCTTTTAGCAAGTCATGGAAACCTTGACCTTGACTTTTTTTACCCTCAAACACTTCAACCATTGCAACCTCACCAAGATATTTTCTCACCTCCTTGTCTCAGACCTAGACTCCTTCCAAAACCTTCCATTCCTCCTATTTATGCTTTATTTCCACCTCATATTTCATACAAGCATCGAGCATCCTTTATCTCTCAACCTAGTAAGGTTCATTTCATTCCTCCTACAAAGGATGAAAAGGATTCCATGTTGATTGATCCTAAAACTTCCCAAATCTCAAGCTAAACTATAAGAAATTGCACTGCTTATGATTGTCACCATTGATATTGTTCCAAATTCCATGAGCTTTTTCCTAAAACCATCTCCTCCCCTAAGACACCTCATGACACTTTGATCCCATTTGACCAACCGATGCATAAACTAGGGGAGGGATAACGTTCTAAGAAAATTAAATTGTCTAAACATGATAATTGTTCTTTTCATCTTAATGATCTTATTATGATTATTTTAAATTATGATGATGCTCTTGATGATGTTGACAATGTTAATGATGCAACTGATGTTTCTCCTAATGATTCTAATGATATGTAGGAGGTAATTGAAATCAACTATGCATTATCTTCAAGTTTTTCCAAAGCATTAACTCTAGCTACTTGTGATAATCAAAGTGATTCATCATCTTAGTATGGTCCTTGTTTGGAACTCACAGATGCTCCATCTATTGTGCTTGAAGTTTATCCTCTCGCATTATGTCCAAATTTTCTAAATAATGTTTAGTAACAAGGTTTGGTAGACATTACACTTGAATATCTCCTCTTGTGCGGTAAATTCTTTTTTGTGTTTGATTGTTTGTAATGTGTTTCTCTTGTGATATGTTGCTACTTATTTGTTATTGTTCCATTGCTCTCTTTAGACAATATTTGTTGCTCTATTGGCACAAGTTGATAAAGGGAATGAGACTGCCACAACATTCCTCTATGTGTATCTAAATTCTCCTATATGTCGTTACATGCTTTTTATTTCATGCATCTTATGTTCTCTTCTTTCATTGTGTCTGTAGTTCTACTACCTTTAGGGGATAATGTAAATTCATTATAATTATTCTTGATATACATGAGTTACAATATGCACATAATGAACCTAGAGCTAGTATATCCCTTTGCACTCTTTATGTTACGTGCTTTGTTTCCCTTGATTTTTTTGCACTCTTTATGTTATGTTCTTTGTTTCCCTTGATATACTATGCATAATGAACCTAGAGCTAGTATATCCCTTTGCATATCATAGTGGAAACATGTTTATCTTTTGGATGCATGCATGCTACCTTAAAGTTATTGGTCCCCAGTAAGGCACGTGGAATTACTTTAATGTGGGGGAATACACTTTTCTCCTTCTTACACATCATGCACACACCACAAATTAAATTTTGTAGTCATTTTTTTTCTAGGTTACTTAGCAAATCGTGCCTTTTGATTTGTAATATCCTCTTGGTGGATTTCCTTGGATACAATGTTTTGCTTGATTATCCTTTGCATTATTCTCTTGGAGGATTTCCTTGGATATAATTATTTCCTTGGTTATCCTTTTTCATCATTTATTTTTAGAATATTTCCTTACATACAATGCTTTGATTGGTTATCCTTGAGGTGAGTTTACTAGCATAACATAATTTGCCAAACTGTTCAATTCTCCTTTACACCGATGTCATTTTATACAACACTCATAGTAAGTTTAATCTTACCAAACTAGTTATATGGTCATTCCTATCACTCTCTTTTCTCTTTATGTGTTGTTTTTTTGTTTTGGTATTAGATTGATGAATACCTAAGTCACTTAGGGGCTCGATGTTTCCTTGTCTCTTTATCTTGACAAAAGTTTCCTATACTTAAATCCATTTTACCAATTATATTAAATAGGTTCGTACTCCATCTAAAGTAGGAGATAAATGTGGTGTGGTAAATTGCATCCATATGCAATTTCTTGCTTAGTCAAGTCCTATTTTAATGTTTTTGACCTTTTGTGCCCAACATGCTTGATCTAACCTCGATTTTGCATATACTTTCAAAATCCTCTCTCTAAATAGGGCATGTGGTAAAAAATTGGGCCTATCATGGGTAGAACAAGGTGACTTAGAGTAGATGAGTGCCTGTTCAAGAAAGTCACTCTGTTCCCTGAGGATTGGCCCCAAATTTGATTTGTGTAATAGTTTTTGGGCTTTAGAAATAATTTTATACTCTAGTCAGTCTCCTTCAAGTTTTTCACCCTGAAATGGGTAGGAGAGGTATATAAACAAGATATCCTCCCTCATTTTAGTAAGTAATCAATTCAATTTCAAGATCACAAGTTCAATTCAAGCTCTCGATTATAAATTTTCATCTCAATTCTTAAGGCAAGAGATCAAACGTTCAATGCACTGAAGACAAGGAGTAATTTGGAGATATAAGAATATTTTAAGGCATCAATAATCTTATTATCATAAATTCAACTTTAAGTTAATATTAAGACAACATCAAGCATCTTCATGAGCATTTCAACATCAAGAAGGTTTATGAAGGTAGAAGCATTCCATTTTTAGATCAAGCCTCTATTATACATAAAGATACTTTCCTTTCAAGCATATTTTATTTCTATTTCAAAACTGAATCCTAAAGAGAGGTTTGACTTAGGAAATCCCTCTCTACACACAATATTTTCTCTCTTTTAAGGTGCACGAATAAGTGAGGGGGGCACGAAAAGGGATACAGACGGATTAGGAAAAGAGCTATAGTCTGCAAGTAATTTAATTGGAAAGTTCTAAGAAAAAAGTGAGTGAGTCACCCTAGTCTAGAAAAATTGCAACCAAGTCATCCTCTTCCTCCCATTTTGGGCTAAATTTTGGTATGCGGGTCAATTACAGTCTATGGTTGTCATATCTTGTCCTAGAATTGGTCTATTAGTTTTTAGTATTCTCACACATGTATACAACCCATCTTTTCTTCCTATTTAGTCTGGATCTTTCATTTATCAATTAAATGGCCATAGTACCAAGTTAGTGAAGGATCATTACATCTGCATAGGGCTTTGTCCATCTCGAGGACTAGTAAATCATATTGCTTCCAATGTAAGAGATGATAAAATAAGCATGAGATAGATTCCTTATTTGCATGCATAAACTTGTGAATTCTATTGTGCCTTATTTCCCACCTCATTAGAATTATGTTCAACTTATTCTATTATAACAGATTCTTCAAAATTTTAATTGTACTCTCTTCTTTTTCTCCATCTTTTGGTTCACCTCTCTATTCTTCCACATGTGCATCTTAGCTCTTAGTTTCAAAGTGCATTGTATTTGTATTTTCCTTTAGTTCTTCTTACTAAGTCAACTCTATATTCCCTAAAAATCACATCTTTAAAAAATATCATGTTATGGGTTAGAAGATTCCAAAGCTTATAACCTTTTACATTCTTATTGCAACCTAAAAAGATGCATTTTTTTAATCTTTTGGATCTAATTTAGATCGCTTCTCTCGAGACACATGAACTTAAGCCTTACCACAAAATACCTTTAAATGTGAAACTAAAATCTTTTAATAAATCCACACTTCATAGGATGGTTTATCAACAAGATTTTTACAATGAGATGTATTAATTAAACAAGAAGTAGTATTAACAACTTATGGAAAAAAGTATTCATCTAGTATAGCACTACTTAACATGCTCCTAACTATTTTCATTAATGTGTGGTTCATTCTTTTTGTTATGTCATTTCCTCGATGTCTACTCTTTTGTGTCACAATTATTGCATGCTTGCAAAAGTCATCACATTCCTTAGAGAAATATTCAACCCCAATGTTAGATCTCAAATTTTTTATGTTTTGATCTAATTTTTTTCAATCAATGCCTCGAATTATCTAAACTTAGAAAATATTTCAGATTTTGAATGCATCAAATAAATGCAAGTATCTCTCAAGACATCGTAAATGAAGGAATATAATACCAAGATATATTCATCGCATCAATGTTCATTGGACCACATACATTCGAATGGAATATCTCTAAAGATTTCCTAGCCATTATAACACCTTTTGGAAATGAAGATGTATTTTTTTTACCAAATATGAACACTCATAAAAATTAGTTTTGCCAACTTAATAATAAAAAAATGTCATCTTCTAGTTTTCTTATATAGTATGGTCTTAAGACCTTTTTCATTAATGTGACCTTTTTTACCAAATCCAAACACTCGTAAAAACTAGCTTTGTCAACTGGATAATAAAAAAAAACGTCTTCTAGTTTTCTTATATAGTATGGTCTTAATACATTTTTTCACCAATGTGACCTAATCTATGGTGCCACAACATACATGCATTTTTTGTTATAAAGAACAATTACATAGACTAGAGGCATGCAACTTAAACAAATTCCCTACTTGAGATCCATTAGCAGTCACCAAACCCCCCCTTAGCAACCTTCAATTAGACTTATCAAACTTTACACACATTCTAGAATTATTCAACTTTACGACATAAAGTAAGCTTCTTGAAAGTTATGGAGCATGCATAACATTATTAATGGTTATAATTCTCCCATCATAGAAACACGTCTTTACCTTTCCTTTTCCAACAATCTTCACTGAGGTGTTATCAACAATAAAAACCTCACCACTCCTTGTGAGGATTCATACAATTGGAGACACCTAAATCAACAGGCAAAGTGTCACTACTAATAAAGTTGGATGAAATAAACAAACCATTAGAATCATCATCACAAAGGACTTATCTATGGAGGCTTCCATGCTATTTTAATTATTTATAAACTCTTTCACATATCCTATTTTACCATGGTTCCAAAATTTCATTCTCCTCTTTGTAGAGGTCCTAGAATGTCCGTTAGACTTTTCCTTTTTTTTATCCCCTTTTGGTCCTTTCTTCTTGGACCTTCCTTGCACATGTAAGCCATCTTGGAACCAACATTCATGTTATTTCTCATCATCTCTTCTGAAAGAAGTATAGGAATAATATTGTCTATCTTCGATTGTATACCACAACTACTCATGACAATGGTTATATTTTCCCAAGAATTTGCACAAAGAGCAAAGTAGCGGAATGCACTTTTCATCATCTTCAATATTGACATCTATTGATGCAAGATGACTTATTATCAAATTAGAAGACTTCAAATGTTCAACAATATAATTGTTATCCCTCAATTTCAAAGAATACAAACATATTTTAAGTTATAACTCAATAAAAAAATCTTAGTTTCATATATTTCACCATCTTCCTGATGACATATTTTGTCATTAGTATCCAAAGTAAAACATTTTTGAACCATAGACAATACCAACACCAAAAGACAGGTTTAGTGCAGCCCAACAGACAACTTCACAAGTGAACCCAACAACAAAGTTTATAGTGTAACCCGACAGTGCAGGTTACATGTTTACAAGTGCAACCCAAAAATGTTGAAGTGGAACACAATAGAGGAACCCAACAAAGTAGACAATAGACGAACCCAACAAATAGTTCACAGAGGAACCCAACAAGCAGACTACAGAGCAACCCGAGCACCAGTCTACTGAGAGATAGTTATAATTCTAAGAAATGTGGATCTGAGGGACAAGTAAAGTCATTGTAATTGTTTTAATCAGTCTAACTGATTAGAAACATGCAAACTAGGAGATCAAGGTCAAGTTGTAAACCTTTGATCATAGAGTTAACATTGTAAAGCGTGAAATTTATTTAGGTCAAATTCAATGTATAAATAGATGTGTAATAAATTAGAATAAAATGATGTGATGATGATTGTAGCTGCAGACACTTTTATGGATTAGAAACAGAGTTTTATGTAGAAGAACAATAAATGATGGAATCAGTTACCAAGAACAAGATTCAAGGTTGTCGAGCAGAACAGAGGTATTAATTAGTCACTATAGGTGACACATCATATTGTAATCTTTAATGAATTTGTAATCAACAATTCTAGATTGCATATACTCAGGTCAATAAGTATTTTTGAATACATTCTAACAAGTGTAGAAACTAGAAGAAATCCTTTAAGAAGGTGGATTTAACAATCCTTTGTAAATCTCTTAACTGAGTGCACACTAAACAGTGTCGCTAAAGCTGTTAACAAAGTAGACCTTAACTAGTCTAAACATGTTACTCCTAACAGGGTAATATCATCAGAAGTGATCAAACTTGTAAGCCTTAACCAACCCCTTCCATTCTGCAGATAGTGAAGTTTTGTGGGTTTCATCCCCACCACAGTTTTTACCTTCTAACAGGCCTCTTCTGTGTTACCATATCTTGTGTCATGTGTCATTACATTTCATGAATGTTTCTATGAATTTTTACTTGCAAATTAATAAGATAAGAATAACACATATGATCGGTAATGCAAGGAATTGATTACTAAAGGATTAAGGTTAATTGACTAAAAGTTTTAAGGGTACCGATTCACCCCTCCCCTCTCAGTACACACCATTCCATTATTTCCAACACTTCCTCCATTACTTGTACATGGTATCTTTTGTAGAGACATTTAGATGGACAAAGTTTTTGACACAACTGAAGTATTTCTTGTGATTTCTTGTTTGACTTCTTCCAAGAATCATTTGAAAAAGTAGAGTCCTTTGGCTTCTTTTCTTCTTAAATAGGCAACCACTAATATCTATCTTCAAGAACATCTTCCACTTTTAACTTCCACATTATGCAACCAATATTATTGAGCTTCTCAATATGCTATCGAGAAGTAAAGGCCATACTAGAGAATCTTTCACAAATATGCAAAAAAAACCCACAAAACAAAATCTCTTACTACAACACAAAACCTTCAACACTTGAGAGAAAGATGTCCCTCCCTCAACAAACCCATTAGCTAGCTCTAATTCCAAACAATATAAATAGGAAACTAAAACTTACAATGTGAACTTAAACTTAAGTAATTGCAAATTTGAAACTAATTATTAACCCGCAATGTATATGATTGCATAATCAAGAATGCAACTAAAAACCATAACACATATAAAGTCATATTTATGTAGAAAAACCTGCAAGGGAAAAATATCCACCACAAAAAGAGAGGCAAGTATATTAGTAATCCAATGAGAGAAGAAAACAATAGACTTCTCTAAATAACCTCACAAAATCTAGTAAGACCTTGTTACTTGCACAACTGAACACAATTTGACTGAAAATGCTAGCTCAAGGGCCCAATTTATAGAAACACATTGGAGTAAATGCCAATGTGGTGTTAGTAAACAACATGCAACAAAGCCACCCTAAAAAATCCCACACCTACCTGTAGACACTAAAAAATTGGTCAAGCAATTCAAACAGGGAATAAAGTGAGCAAATCAAGCAAATTCTAAATTAATTAAACTATTAAAAGCCTTTGGATTAATTAATTCAAATAAATCAAATAATTGTGCAATTGAGATTAATCATTTAATTGCATAGTTAAAATCAATTTAAATCCAACCCTTTCAAGGGTGCACATGGCTAAAGAAATTTAATTAAATCCCTTAATTTCCTCATCCATCACATGGGATAAATTGGATCAACCAATGAGGATTGAGAATGGGAGCTCACATGGATCAAGCCAAATCAATTCTCCATCACACATCTTGGAGTTGCATCTTGACCACTAAATTTTGTCCCCTTATTTGAAACCACCATTTAAATGGTCTCACCATTTGAAACCCCTAATCCAACAAAGCCTTAATCTTGATTTAATTAACTCTACCCCTACCCTTCTAAAATCCTTTAAATAGAAGCCATTTTGATGCATTTAAGACAACCACACACTCATAAAGCAAAGCATCGTCACTATAGGCAAATAAAATCAATCTCATAGCAATTACATGTTAGGATTTGCATTGTAGTGAGCAATTTGAGCTAAATAGGTATAATCATAATCAAATAGCTTCAATTCTCATTTTAGGATTGTCATTATGGATGCTTGAGCTAAGAGCATATTTTTTCTTTCCTAATTAGAGAGTCATGAGATGCTCAATTGTTGATTTCAATTCAAATTAGCTTAACTTTTGTTAAATCTTTGTTGAATTGATTGATATGATACTAATCTTATGAAGGTATGAATTTCATATACACAAATGGTGCCCACCGTGGGGCTTAGGCCTCATTTATAATAAATTTATCATTTATTTTGTGTATTTGAGTGTGTCTTTTGCAGAAATTTGTAGGTTACAGGTGAAGTGATGCATAGACAGCTAAGGTGTAGCGCATTTACACAGTGAAATAGCATGTAGAATTCCTTTTGTCTTCTGTCTTTCTTTCTTTCAATTCATCAGAAGGCAAAGTGACGCGTATCAAGCTAAATAGTGACGCCTGTCAAAGAAAGTGATGCATATCAAGTAAATAGTGATGCTCGGTGAACCAAAGTGACGGCTTCTAGCACAATTCTAGTGCTTCTCACAATTATTATAACACATTTGAGCTATTATTAAGCACATGTAAATCTATCTTTGAGCACTTTATATGCTATTAAATAACACTTTGTATGCTGTTAAGTAGCACGTAGAACAAAGAAAATTAGCACTTAGAATACTATAAAGCAGGGTGATGTTTGTCTTAAAATAGCGCATAGGCCTATATCTATTTTTATTTATACGAATCCACAAGGAGGATAAAGAGATCAAAAGGTTGTTGAAGCATGAGAAGAGTATTCACAATGCAAACCTTTTAGAAAATTTATTTGAAGAGGAAAAACTTTATGATCATCATCTTAAAGTTGTTTTAGCTTACAAATCCAAATAAATTTTGTTAAATTGAATCAATTCATCTTTTAATCTTTGGAAAAGAACTTTAATATTTGTTGAATTGGAGCTATTTGTTTTGGATTTGGATTTCCTCATTTTGGATGGATTGTGTTGATTAACGTGTTGGAGGAGAGGATGCAAAGGAGCTGGAACGATCGCCACTAGGTGAGTAGTAAAAAGAAAACAAATAATCAAAAATGTGCCTAGCCTTTGCTAGCTTCAATTTGAGGTATTTTTCACATCCTCTTTCTTTTGCTTAAATTGTGGCATTTCAATGTTCAAAATCTAGCTAATTAGAAGCCTATTATTGTTCACCAAAGGAGACATTAGGCCTATGCTCGCAACACTTTAAGTTGATCAAAATGCCAAACAAGTTGAATTTGGAAATAGAAAGAAAGGTTGGAAATGAACAAAAACATAATTAAAACCTCCTTGTTTGTGGAAGTGAAGTTCTAGGTATATGCTCTTCACTCTTTGAGTGAATCAAAAAGCCCAAAACACTTCAAATTCCTTAGTTTAAAAGGTGAAATTGAACAATTGTTAATTGTGTTTGGAATTGTGAAAATAGTAGGGATATTCTCTTCACCTTTGGTGAATCAAATTCCCAAACCTATTTGAGCTTTTTAATTTCTTGTTTTTCCATGAAGATGCTAGAAAATTAGTGGGCCTACCTCCTGAGATTTGTCTTTTCAAGGACGGTGAGAGGGAACGACCCAAGTGGGATACAACCATTTTAGCTGTAGTAATCCAACTCACTATGATAAAAATGCATTCATCCTTAATGGGATGAGTGACAAAACAAATTGAGATTCAAACCTCCTCTACTAGTCCTTCGGGATTGCGCAAAATCATGTTTTTATGCATGTAGGAGGCCTCTATAAGGGAGGATGAAACTCAAAATGTTTCGAATAGAATCTTGAATACAACCTGGTTAAAATAAAAATGATTACCTTTTAAAGCCATTATTACAAGCTAATTTGACCTTAGGTATATTGTTTGGAAGACTTTCTTGTTAAAACCTGTGAAAACTATCGAGAATATACACTTTTTTGTGTAGAAATAGGGGTCAAAAACAAGATTTGTGTGTGTGTGTGTGTTGTGATTGTATGTTCATTTTAAAAAGAGAAAACATCCATAAAGATCTGATCATGTTATTGACTGTTAATTTTTTTATCAAACCAGTGACAGACTGCAACTTGCATACTTTCCTGACGCATCCAAACATTTTTCTGACCCGTGCAAACTTTATTTTGATGCTTTTACACCCGAAGTAGTGTGTAAAGACCTATTTAATAGTGCTTGTGAATATCCAAGTAATGTCTACCAACTTCAAGTAGCACATATAAACAACCAAACAACACATATCAACAGGCAAGGAACACTTTGCTATTTTCCAGTGAGCGCGTATAACAAAGTGAAGCAATGCGTACTAAGCACTAAAGTAGCATGTACAAACTAAGACACTCAAACAATGAGTATCTCCTAGGGTTTTTGGAAATTTTTAAAATCATACTTGGATACCCTTTTTAGAGTACCTCATGTCCAATGCAAGAGATTGGATCAAATCCTTACAAATCCAGGATGTCAAGAAATTTTCAAAGAGTAAATCAATCTATTTAAAAAGAGAAAGGAAATAATATCATGGATCTATTTGAAACACGAATCAATCCTATGGAAAACCAAGATCAAAATCACCATATGTATCAAGATGAAGAAGTAACTGAAGAGGAAGTTGAGGAGGTATCCCAAGATCCCATATTCCTTGAAGTCATGGAAAAAATCTTGAAGAGGGATAAATAAATATATTTATTAAACTTATCTCAATTAGAAGTTAAGATTCCTCATAACTTTGACACATCAAACTTAAAGAAGGACAAGGAAAAAGAAAAGGATACGTCATCTAATAAGCCACCATTAAGATCAATCTTTCATTTTCTTTATGAACGTGATCCATTTGTATCTTCAGCTTCTTAAAAAAAATAAGCATTTAAGCACAACAAACCCATCTTTGATCAAGAGAATGAAGAGAAAGATACTTCTCTCAAGCAAGATTTAATGCACGAACCTTTATCTAGAAATGGTTCTCCTATAGCCTTTACTTCTTCACCCATTCATTCATCTCTTCAAGCAACAAAGTTGGCCAAAATGCGTCCATTGAACAAAGAACCTAATGCTTTTAATGTTAATTATGTCTACACTCAAGGGTTGCCTCTAAGAGAAATTCAATCTAACTTACATCTTTTTGCAATTTTTTTTCATGCCTCAAGGGTCATGGACCCCAAACCTTCATGTGCTTCAATGCCTATAATACCCATTTAAAAGGATCCTACATCATTTCTCCAAGAATCCCCCATGCATACCCAAACTCGTACCTTGTCCTTAGAAGTGGCTCCATTTCAAGAGGATAATCCAAAGTGCAAAGAAACAAGTATCAATAAAGATCAAGATCAAGGGGATATATATTCCTATCCAATATTTGATGAAGGTCCCATATCCATAGAATCCCATGATTCTCCCCTTGCAACCTTTCATTTCTTCTGAGATGATATCTTTCCATCTCAAGACCAAAGTGTCCTTCCAAGCTCTATATCTTGTCCACTTCCCAAGCAAGATCAAGATATCCCTTCCACCATTTCCAATGAGCATATTGAAAATCAAGAGCAAAATACCCTCTAGACACCATCCAAATATCCTTGATAAGATCAAATTATCCCATCATTTCCTTGTCATACTCCTCCATATTCACCTCAAGAAACTATCATTCTTCCAATTCCCTTGCATGATAATAAATCCCTTCAAACCTCAGTTGATCCTATCAAAGTTGTTCCTATAAAAGCTACCCATGAGCCTATTGGTATAAAGATAAATCTTAAAGATGAGAACCTTTGCAAGCCAAATCACTCCAAAGATGTTGAAATCCATTTCACACCTTATCTCCCTCCATTCAAATGAAAGAAACAACTTTCACCATCCTCCAAATCCATTTTGGGTTCCTATGTCCCAAAACTAAAGTCTCCATCCCTTCCATCCATATTGGGTCCCTATATTCCTTCATCAACCATGCCTTCCATCCCTAACTCTCCATTCACTTACCTTGCCATGTATCAAGATCAACGAAGGAACACATACTTGAAGAATGTTCAAACACCAATCCATATGAACCCTCCATATTATTCCTATTCACCCACAATTCCCAAGTCTTTTGGAAGCAATTTGGATGTGCAACATAAAAATTAGAAATCCAAGAATCCACATGTGTATAAAGATCACCATGTCCCATATAATCAACATGTGAATGAAAAGAAAAAGGAAATATCAAAGAGACCTCAAAGGTCCACCAAGAAAAAAAAAAATCAAAGAAAATGGGGGTTCCTAAATCCCTCATTGAACAAATGCATTCAAAAGCATCACAAAAGAAAGAAAAATCAAAGACTAGGTGGATTACCAAGTCACTTTTGAAATAATTTCACACAAAAGAGAATAAAAGTTGACATTAAAGCTTCCAAAGGCTTCCACTCCATCTCCTTCCCGATATGTTCCACTTTCCAAGTCTACTTTAGGTTCCTATATCCCAGAATCCACTATCTTAGATACATTCTCACCTCCTTCATCCATTATTCCTCCATCATTCCACCACCCTTCAAAATGTATTTCAAAGTTGATCCCGCCAACATTTCCATCCACAACATACCTGCTTCTTATTCTCCTATGCATTATCCAACACTTACTTTCCATCTTTCCATCCCTCTTATCTAACCTATGGCATAAAACCTTAACAACCATCTACCTTTATCCTTCATATCTATCCTTTATCATCACCTTATCAATATGTTTCAACATCCTATCCATAGCCATGGTTTATGATAGCATATATTTCAGAAGAACATTGTCCAAATATCTAGATGTTGGAGAAAACCACATATTGTGGCGCCTTGGACAAGTATCATGATGAAAACCTGGCAAAAAAGTGTCATGCGTAATTCCTCCCTCTTGCACTCTACACTTGGGGGCAAGTTTCATCCATGCTATCCTCCATATTCCTACCATTTATCCTAATTGCATCCATATTCATTACCTCACCTTTGATCTTGAAAAGGTTGTACATATCCATGAGCACCAGGTATCTTGACATTCGTTATCCTTTCCATTGGCTTATTCACTTGTTGCACCATACTACCCTATCATGATCTTTCTTATCCCAAATCCACCTTCGTTATTCCTAAGTAGTCTTGCAATAATCCCAAACCATCCACTCATATCCTTCGTCACCTATCTTGATTGTGATATCCTATCCATATATTATCCAAATTGACCCGCTAGTCTTGATCAAAATAAAGGACATAAAATGCAAAAAAAAGTTATCAAAAACTTCTTGACATGTCCACTCTTTTGGACCACCCACTTTCATGACATCGGGTTGTTATCTTATATGCTATCAAACACTGCATCATTGGCTTCCATTTCTTATCTAAAACATGCTTCACATTGCTATATCCTTTGGCCTTAGCTTGGGTAATCTCGAGGAGATGGTCCTACAGGTTGCATTCACTACACATGTTTCATCCATCATGACCTTTTCATTTCTAAATCCATCAGCTTGCTATACCTTGCTAGACATTTGGGGAAAACCAATGTGATCTTTTTTGAGAATTAGTGATCTCTAAAAATCTAAAATGTGAAAAATCTCTTAAAAATCTAAAAAGTGAAAATCCAAAAACATTAAAAAATATTCAAAAATATCAAAAAAATCCAAAAATCATGCATAAAATTTCAGAGCTGCATCTTGCATAAACCAAGCTTTTGTCATATTTTGGAAGTTTTCCCAAGCCCAACAAATTTCTTTTCAACTGGGGGCGTTCATCCAAATCAAGAAATTTCATCACAATAGGCACCAATTCACACGAATCAAGGCATTAAACCACACCAAATAGACACTTGAAACTTTGATTTACATCATTGTTCGATTTCCCATCTGATCTTAACGTGACAGAATCCTTGACCTTCATTGACTTATTATTATCAAGATTAAAATAAACAAAACCCAAAAGATCAAAATGGATGAAGTTCTATTTGAAATATGGATACAACAACAACACTAAGGTTTTGACGAGGTATTGAGTTTTCTTGAGTCATGTCTTTTTAGTTAATCAATGATGTTTCAACTAGATTAGCAATGATGAAAGCATGACATCTTTTCTTGAATTTTGTGTGACTATTTTAAGATTGATTCTTTGAAGTATGTGATTTTGTCTCAAGACATGACCATCAAAGAGTCATCAAGGATATTTTGCATATGGAAGGGATTCAATCTCTGCCTATTTATGTAAAAGGATACCTTGGCCATTTAGATATTTCATATCTTAATGCCAAAATCCACTTGCAACATTGAATCTGATGAAAGTGGTATTCATACTCCCATGGTTGAACTAGTGATAGTTATACTAGCTTCATTGTTGAAATCTGAAGGAGGGAGGTATTCAGATCATCATGGTTTTTGAATCTAGCTAGTGAGGGTTGTACCTTTTCAGGTCCCCAAAAAGCTCAATGGTGAAAATAGAAAAATCCATGCATTCTTCACAAAAATGATAGTTAGTTGCATTCATATAGATTAGTCTTGCATTTTAGTTGTTATGGGATTTTTCCTTAATCAATGGGTGTAAGTTAATCATGGTTATATCATCAAATTCCTAATCAACATCATCAAATGTCTGATTCATCAAATGATCAATTCTACATATATTATATCATCACTATGCATCTACTCACTTATGGGCAACCTAACCATCTAATCATCTAGGGGCAACCTAACCATCTAATCATCTAGGGTAAACCTAACTTTGTTAATCATCTGCACCTATATCATATCAAATGACCATATCTATAAGCCTCCCACCATTAATGTTCCAGAGGAAACCTGGTTTTCCAATCAAATCAAATATTAATAAGTCAAATCATCCAAATGATCATTTAACTCCAATCATTTATTCGATCATCCATTTTCTCATCTTGAGCGCATCGATTTGTTTGTCTCTCTAGATATTGAGAGTGAATTATCAATTTATCAAATCAATCCATCAACCTACCTATCCTATCAAATTGGCATCAATACATCATAAACCAAGTGATTCTAATTGACATCAAGTGATATCCAAACATCATCAACATCTCTAAAACATCAACAACATTTTCATCAATCATAGTTGTTGTCATCAAATTAGCTCATGATCGGGGAATTTTCAAATTGATTTGATTGGGAAACAAATCAAAATTTCCCAAACTCAACCAAATCATCCAAAATCATTCGATTTGTTTCCCGAGGGGCATCAAATTCATACCAAGGATTGAAATCAAGGATTCGTATCATAGTATTTTTCTACATCATCAAGGGCAACATCCTATCATCAATCACATCTGCATCAATCAATCCATAATTTGGGGCATTAAAATTTTCAATCATTATCAGTGGGGAATTTTCAATGAGTTGTTCACATCAATTTTTCATTTCGGCATCAGTGAATCAAACAGTGAATCGAAATTAGATCAGACATCATCGCTTCAAATCAGGTTAATCAAGGCATCACACATTCTTTGAACCGATGCGCTTTGCACATCGATTCAAAGAGGGGCATTTATAGACACCAAAAATTGGTCAACCAATTCAAACAAGGAATAAAGTGAGCAAATCAAGCAAATTCTCAATTAATTAAACTATTAAAAGCCTTTGGATTAATTAAATCAAATAATTGTGCAATTGAGATTAATCATTTAATTGCATAGTTAAAATCAATTTAAATCCAACCCTTTAAAGGGTGCACATGGCTAAATAAATTCAATTAAATTGCTTAATTTCATCATTCATCACATGAGATAAATTAGATCAACCAATGAGGATTGAGAATGGGAGCTCACATGGATCAAGCCAAATCAATTCTACATCACACATCTTGGAGTTGCATCTTGACCACTCATTTTGTCCCCCTATTTGAAACCACAATTTAAATGGTCTCACCATTTGAAACCCCTAATCCAACCAAGCCTTAATCATGGTTTAATAAACTCTACCCCCTACCCTTGGGAAATCCTTTAAATAGAAGCCATTTTTGATACATTTAAGACAATCACACACTCATGAAGCAAAGCATCACCACTATAGGCAAATAGCATCAATTTCATAGCAATTGCATGTTAGGATTTGCATTGTAGTGAGAAATTTGAGCTAAATAGGCATAATCTTAATCAAATAGCTTCAATTCTCATTTAAATATTGTCATTATGGATGCTTGAGCTGAGAGCATGACGTTTGTTATGTATGTGGAGCCCAATCAGACTCAGTTTCTTTCGGTGCGGTTTCCCCCCCAGACATATCTATTTGGGCCCCACGAGGGATTTTCGTAGCTTCATGTGATGGTATTGAGTTGTAGGTTTCAGATTGTAATCGTTGGATAATAATAAAGATATTAGACTCGCTGGTAGTGGACGTAGCCCATGGATTGGGTGAACCATGTTAAATCTCTGTGTCATTTGTGTTCTCTTCCGTGTTTATATTTGTATTTTTCTGCTTATTATTCTAACAAGTGGTATCAGAGCGAGGTTTTTTTTTCGTTCGTTCTTTCATCTATTCTTTGAAGCAGGTCTCACGAGTTATTGGGAGAGTCTCTCGGTTAAGTGGGAGAAATGGCAGATGAGGGTAGGCTGAAGGTTGATAAGTTTAATGGGAAAAACTTCCAGTTATGGAAGATGCAAATGGAGGACTATCTCTATCAGAAGGATCTATGGTGGCCATTAGAGGGAATAGCCAAGAAAGAGGCAGCAATGTCTAAGGAAGATTGGGATATTTTGGATAGTAAGGCACTGGAGAGTATTCATTTATGCCTAGCACAATTGGTGGCATTCAATATTATTGGAGCAATGACAGCTAAAGATCTGATGGAAACCCTAGCGAAGTTGTATGAAAAGCCTTCAGCTTCAAACAAGGTATTTCTCATGAAGCATTTATTTAACATGAAAATG
>MU217358.1:812759-868236 GCA_018584345.1 Thuja plicata | reverse complement strand
CTAGGTAGATTGCTTGGAAGATTTTCTTGTGTTATACTTGTGAAAATGACCGAGAACATACACTTTTAGTGTTGTTTTAGGGACATGATGCAAATTTGATGTGTGTGTTGAGTTTGTATTTAATTTTTGAGCAAGAATCTTCTGTGATAGATTTGATTAAAAACCTTAAACTTTAAAACCCCCAAAAAATTGAAAATTCAACTTTGATCTGTTAAGTGGAGCGTATGAACAATTAAGTGAGGCTTACAGACAGTTTTGTGATGCCTAAGCCACTAAAACGACGCCTGGAATCTATCAAAAATTGTGTAAGTCACTGGAAAGTGTCACCTGGAAATAATTCAACAACGCCTATCAACAGGAAAACGCCACATACTAACTGCAAAGTGTCACGTACAAGAATTCTAGTCAACACGTACTAGCATTAAAGTCACGCCTACACACCAGGAAGTGACACCCAGAAAAAAAGAAGGGAAAACAATGGATATTTCTTCAAGGTTTGAAAACAAGATAACTACATTTTTGGATACCATTTTGGAAATTTTACCTCTGTGTATATTCAACTTGATCAGAATCCTCCATTTTTGGACATTTCACAAAATCATCCAAGGATTGATCATTTAAGTGAGAGAAAAGCCTAAGATCTCTATAGGATTTATGTTCATGTCGGCTTTTACTAGATCTCCTTATATCAAGTCTACCCTGCAATCTGAGGGAACCTATCTAAGGCAGGAGTGTCCTTTTTCGAGTGATACTTTTATTTCTTCAAGACCCTTACGAGAACCTATAACAGAGACAGAGCCAACAATGTCTTTTCTATTTGGCAACATGGACCCTGATCAAATCAACCACGTTAACAAATACATGAACAATAATGGAGGTGGTGGGGTTAGTAATAATAATCTTGGAGGAGAAAATGTTGACCCTAACAACCAAGGGTTAAACAACAATAATCTTGGAGGAGGAAATTTTGACCCTAACAATCAAGGGTTAAACAATAATAATAACAAATGGGGCAACACTGACCCTAATGATGAAGAAGCAACCGACGAAAAGGTCAATGAAGCAATGCAAAGTCCCTTCTTCATAAAGCTCACGGAGAAAGTGTTGGAAAAAGACAAGGAAAAATACTTCCTAGACCTAGCACAAATGGGTCTAAACTTCCTCATGACTATGATTTCAATCAACTTAAACAAAAATAAGTTGAGGAAAATCCTATTGATATCATGAAAAAACAATTCAAACTCTTCCAAGTGCAATTGGACACGATGAAACAAAGAGGGGCTCCTAAACCCTTTTCTATTGAAGCTTTGTGTCCTTTTCTGTTCAATAAGACCTTAATTATGGTTCCATTCCCAACTAATGTTATCTTCCCTAAATACAACAAGTATGAAGGAACAACTGATCCTCAAGATCACCTAAGGGAATTTTGTGCATTGAGCCTAGATTTCATGCATGATACGACTTATCTAATGAGGTTGTTTCCTAAAAGTTTAGGAGGCATGGCCATGGAGTGGTTTTCGAAGTTACCCTCTGACATCCGAACCTTCAAAGAGTTGGCCTCCAAATTCATGACTCATTATTCATACAATATCAAACATGAGGTTACAATGATAAATTTATGTAATACCAAACAACGAGAGGGAGAAGGATTCCTACTTTTCTTACAATGATGGAGAGTGGTATTTGCTAGATACCCTCGAAGTGTACCTAAAAAAGAGAAGATGTATATCTTTATTAATAGCTTGACTAATGAGATGAATTACTAGTTAAGACTACAATATCCTAGGTCTTTCCAAGACCTAATTGAGAATGGGGTTACCACGGAAGAGGTATTGGTCAAAAGTGGAGAACTTAAGCTTTATAAAAACAACAACAACAATACCTCCAATAACAACCAAAATAGAAATCCTCCTAACAATAACCGGTTTAGGATGAGGAATAACAATAAAGGAGTGGTGAATGATGGAGTTATAGAGGCAAACAATTTTAAGGCCACCCCTTTCAATCTTACCAAAGGATTTTCTCAAGCTAATAATGTGACCCAAGAACCCAAAGTACCTTTCAACAACAACAATAACAATAATAACTTTGGGGATAATCAAGGGGCTAACAAACCTAAGCCTTTCTTTATACCAACTCCTAAAAGAACATTCACACCTTTGGGTGAACCCCTTGAGAAGGCATTAAGAACCCTCATTGCTAATAATCTTATTGACTTACCTAGAGCTCAACCATATGAACCACAAATCAAACCTACATGGTGGAGTGAGTCTATTCATTGTGAATACCATAGAAATCGAGGACATAAGACAAATGATTGCATGCATTTGAGACACGTAGTGCAAGACCTAATTGACATGGTGTGATAAAGGTAGAAGGTCCTCAAAACAATGAAGACCACATGACCTTTAAGACTCCTTTTTACCAACATGAAAAGGGTGAATCTTCCAACTCAACCAATGGAGGGAACAATGGCAACAATTCAAGAGGCAACAACAATGTAAAATTTGCCCATAGCTATGACAATATTATTAATGCCCTATCTGGACATGATAGTACTATCATTGTTGTGGTAATCAAAGAACAACCTATGCAAGAGAACTCTAATGTTGTAACTAGGGGGTAAGCATCAAGAGTTACCCAACAAGGAAGTGCCCCTAAAACCTTTGGTCTTACTTCAAAAACTACTTTGGCTAAACCAACATCTTCTTCAATAAAGCCTTATAGTTTGGTGGATCAATTGCATAAAACTCCAGCACAAATCGCTATTTTGGAGTTGTTGAAACTATCTCCTAATCACAAAGAAATATTGGAAAAATCCCTAATAGAAACCAATGTTCCTATAACCTTGGATGAGGATAAGGCTCAAAATATGGTAGGACATCTTATAGCTCCTCATTGCCTTTAATCCTCTGAACAAGATGACATGTCTATTACCCACCCTCAAAATTTTCCCTTATATATAGAAGTGTTAATCCAAAGGCATAGGGTTAAGAGAGTTCTCATTGATGGGGGAGCCGGTCTCAATATTTGTACATTAAACCTTGTTAAATCTTTAGGGATATCTGAATCATCAATTGACCCTAAAAAGAAAATCACCATTAAGGCTTATGATGAGGAAGAAAGGTCTTCAAAAGGCATGATTGTTTTACCTATCCAAGTGGGACCTATCAAAAAGGATACCGTATGTCAAGTTCTCAACATGAAATTAACTTATAATATCCTATTGGGAAGACCTTGGATTCATGAGATGCAAGCGGTACCTTCTACTTATCACCAATGCATAAAATTTCCACATAGAGGTGAGGAGATCACGATTGGAGGAGATTCTAATCCCTTTCAATATTGCAACACATTGAAGCCAAGTCATGAATTATTTATTCCTTACAATAGGGAAGGAGTCATCCCTAATGATACTAATGAATAACATAAAGAGGAAAGTTCGAAGTTGACATCAAATGCTACTTCCATCTCAAACCCTAATAAAACTAACTCAACTATAACAACTAAGGGAAAGGAAAATATGAGTTATGAGGGTCAACATTCACATGATAATTTTGTTAAGACTTCTACATTGAAGATGGAAACTTCAAAACCTACCAAGGAAGAAAGAGAACAAGCTAAGAAGGATCAATATCAAAAGATGAGCGAATTGATGCACACCTTTGAAAAACAATGTAGAATCAACTCCAAGGGAGTGGGGGAATATTTTGTTTCCCTATTTGATTTACCAACCTCTCCTAGGACACATGGGAAGCCATCAAGTGCTCATCCCCCTCATAAATACAACTCTCATTTTGTAAGAGAGAGTGATAAATCTGCCTTAGAGAAGGAGGATAATGAAGTACTACAATGGCTCTATAAGGAAGAAGACACTTCAAATCATCCTATGGAAAGGGTAAAACACATCAAAATTCAAACTGATCAATATGGGAAAGGGTATCAAATCATGCAAAAAATGGGATATAAGGGAAGAGGACCCTTAGGAGTTTGAAATAGAGGATTATTAGAACCCATTGAACCAGCTCGAAGATCAAAAGAAGAGAGAGTAGGAATAGGTTTTTAGCATAAAGGAGAAAGTTCAAGTCCAATGCATGATTCCCATGAACGTGTGCACATGGTAGGTTCTAAAAGTGAAGATGATTCTAGGGATTATGAGTGGGATTCCTTTTCTGACGAGTCTTTTCATGACATAAAAGTTGATGTTATTCACACATATGCAACTATTCCTAATGTTACAAGTAAAGAAAATGAACATCAAGGTTCGAATTCTACACAAGTGTCAAGTGAACCTCAAGAATCCAACATAGGTCAAGCATCTAGGAATAGTCAATGGATAGGTGAAACTTGGGTACCTTCATGGGGGGTGATTCAAATGTTGTATTTAATCCACATGCATTCTTTCCCATGGAAATCAACAAGGACTCTAGTGAAGGAGAATTTGATCCAACTTCCATGGAACATCTTGAGGAAGCCCATGTCATAGACCTAAGTGATACAATGTACGAACCTTAAAATGAGGTCATGTCCTTAAACCCTTTAAATGACAATTTGACAAATGAATCTTTATCCTTAATGCACCCCGAACTCATTGATTGGGATTTATCTGAACCAAATGACCTATTATACTTTCCCAATGACCTTGCAATGGCCCAATACTTCAATGCGGCTGAGCCATATTCTTCTATCAATGAATACAATCCAGACATAATGACAGAGATAGGGGTCCAACCTCTCAATCCACAAAATAAAATAAAATAAATATTAAAAAAAAAAATGAAAGGTCTAGTGGTGAAAACCACCATGTGGCAGTGCTAGAACCTAAAAAAGTCAAAATATCAGATGTTTCCAAAGGTGAAAACCCAATTGTGGCACCTAAAGAAGAGAGTTTGGATACCCTACCCGAACATGAAGATGAAAGATCACCCATCCTTATTGAACCAATAGAGAAAGTTAACATTGGAACCAAAGAGGATCCTGAGTTTATTCATCTAGTAGCATCTTTGAGTCCATCAGAAAGGAAGGAATTCATCGAATTATTTCAAGCAAAGCAAATTAAATTTGAGTGGTCTTGTGCTGACATGCCTGGGTTAGATCAAAGCTTCATAATGCATCATTTAAATGTGAAACCCGTAAAGCAAAAATTGAGAAAGATGCACCCTCATGTGGTACTTTTAGTAAAAGCAGAATTGGAAAAGCTCCTCAAGGTTGGATTTATAAGAGTAATCGCATATGTAGAATGGATATCCAACATTGTGTCAGTCAAAAAACATGACAAATCTATTAGAGTTTGCACGGATTTTATAGATCTCAATCTTTCTTGCCCAAAAGATGATTTTTCGCTACCTAGCATTGATACTATAGTGGACTTAACAATGGGTCATTCTATGCTTTCCTTGACGGATGGATTTAGTGGATACAATCAAATCTGAATTGCACCCGAAGACCAAGAAAAGATAGCTTTTACATTCCCATGGGGAACCTTTTGTTGGAATGTGATGCCCTTCGGTCTCAAAAATGTTGGAGTAACTTACCAAAGAGAAATGACTACCATCTTCCACGATATGATGCATACCTTTTTATAAGACTATGTGGATGATATTCTAGCAAAATCACATGAAAGAAAGGATCACTTACCAATATTAGACAATATCTTCACAAGGTTAGAGAAATTCAAAGTGAGACTCAATCCAAATAAATGTACTTTTGGGGTACAATCCGGCAAACTCTTAGGTTACATTGTTTTTGAAAAAGGCATTGAAGTAGATCCCAAGAAAGTACAAGCAATAATGGACATGTAAATCCCTAAGAATATTAGCCAAATGAGGTCTCTTCAAGGAAGACTTCAATCTATAAGGAGGTTCATCTCTCAATTGGCTGAAAAATTTCATTCATTCACAAGGTTGCTACATAAAGATGCTATTTTTACATGGGATGAAGAGTGTGACAAAGCTTTCACATTGTTAAAAACATACTTGGTGAACCCACCCATCTTAATGTCACCTATTAAAGGCAAACCGTTGTTACTTTACATATCAGCAATAGAGAAATCTTTAGGGGTCCTATTGGCACAAGAAGACAATGAAGGAAAGGAAAGAGCCATTTACTACTTGAGTAGAACATTAATAAAGTATGAATTGAACTATAGCTTCATGGAAAGGGCTTTCCTAGCTGTGGTGTTTGCCTCTCAAAAGCTTAGATATTACATGTTTATGCATAAAGTGAAGTTAATTGCCAAAATTGATCCTTTGAAGTATCTACTCAGTAAAACAACCCTAACATGAAGGATTGCAAAATGGGTGATGGTACTTAGTGAGTTTGAGATTGAGTACATGGATAGGAAAGCAATCAAGGGACAAGTAATTGCTGATTAGTTGGCCGAACATCCTTTAGAGTATACACATCCAATTAAAGTGGAATTTCCTGATTCAGAGATTGTTAATATGGAAGCAAAGACATGGACTTTATATTTCGATGGATCCTATAGTCAAAGTGGTTCAGGGGCAGGAATTCTTTTGATAACACCTCAAGGTTGTAAAATTCCCAAATCTTACAAACTATTGTTTCCTTGCACAAATAATATTGCTGAATATGAAGCTTTGGTCATAGATCTCAAAATGGCTTTGGAATGGAATGTCACAGAATTACAAGTTTATGGAGATTATCAACTGGTCATCAACCAAATCAATGATGAATACAACACCAAATATGAAAAATTGATGCCATATAAAAGGATGGTGGACGATTGGAAAAAATAATTTTGCTTTGATTACTTTTGAGCAAATTCCAAGAGACAAAAATAGAGTAGCCGATGCAATGGCTACTTTGGCTTCATTACTCCAAATGCCTGATCAGAATGCGAGGTACAAATTCTCGGTGGAAGAGTTGGAAAAATTGACATTTGACTTACCTGATACCCAAATAATTGCCCTTCTTAATGGACATGACTCACCTTGGTATAGACCAATTTATACTTATCTTAAAAACCAAACCTTACCTTTGGACCAAACCCGCACCCAAAAATGACATTTCATAAGACAATCAACTTGTTATACCATCCTATCAGACACATTATATCATAAGGGTCTTTACGGAATGCTCCTTAGATGTCTAGAGGAAGAGGAATCGAGGTTAGCTTTAAGAGATGTCCACGAGGGGATTTGTGGGTCGCATTCTAGTGGATTAAATTTAGCAAAGAAAATCCTTCGCATGAGGTATTTTTGGAAAACCTTAGAAAAAGATGCTTGTCAATTTGTGAAAGTTTGTGCTAAATGCCAATATCACGGAGACATGATCCAAGCACCTGTGCAAGAATTACATCCATTTGTCACACCATGGCCATTTTATCAACGGGGTTTCTATTTAATTGGCATGATTTACCCACCATCTTCTAATGGACATAAATATATCCTCACAGTGACAAAATATTTCACTAAGTGGGTAGAGGTCGTTCCTTTGACAACTGGCAAGGGAAAAAATATTTCCATGTTTATCCTTAATCACATCATTTGTCGATATGGTATTCCTCATGCCATCATTACGGATAATGGAAAACAATTCAAGAACAAGGATGTAGATGAACTTTGTGAAACATTTCATATTATTCACCATTCTTCCTCCATTTACTAGCCTCAAGGTAATGGACAAGCCGAGGCTACAAACACGTACATCCTCAAAATATTGAAAAGATCGATTGATAAGTCAGGAAGAGATTGGCATATTTAGATAAACCCGACATTGTGGGCCTATAGAACTAGCATTTGTACACCAATAGGAGCTACACCATTTTCCTTGGTTTATGGGGCCAAAGTTGTTCTACCCTTAGAAGTTGAAATACCATCCCTACGAGTGTCACTACATGGATTAATCGTGGATGAGGATTATAGGGTTGCCCGACTTCAACAATTGGAATTGTTGGAGGAACATCAAACACAAGCATTTGATCATTTGAAAGTGTATCATAATCGAATTTCAAGAAACTACAACAAGCACATCAAACCAAGAGCCTTTCAAGTGGGAGACTTAGTGTTAAGAGAAAACCCTAAAAATCAGGAAGATAGGGAAAAGAAAGGAAAATGGGAAGCAAATTGGCTTGGTCCTTTTGTAATTGTCTCTTCTTTTGGAACGGGAACATACAAACTAGCTGATTGTGAAGGGGCTGAGTTGCAAGAAACCATTAATAGCATCCATTTAAAGAGGTTTCATACCTAATCAAATGAAAGAGAATCAGATGAGAGTACCAGATGAGTTAGCATCTTCTTTGTACATGAGAAAAAGTAAAAATCCAAAAAAGGAGAAAAGATCAAAATACAAAAAAATAGAAAGATCAAAATCCAAAAATAATGGAAAAGCAGAAAAATCAGAAAAAGGAGAAAATTGAGCATGAAGAAAGTCAAAAACATTGCAAAAATAAAAAATGTTGTCTTGGTGAAAACCTAGCAAATAGGCGCCTTGATGATAAAAAAAATGAAAAAAAAAAAAGAAAAAAAATTGAAAAAATTGAAAAAGAGAAAAGTACCTTGGTGAAAACCTAGCAATAGGCGCCTTGGTAGAAAAAAAGAGAAAAAGAGCAATAATCCAAAAAGGTGAAAACCTGAAAACAGGTGCCTTTTGTCCCTTAGGTCTTTCCTAGTCGCATTTGTACATGTTACTTTTTCGCCATCTCATTTGTACATATCCTCATTGCATTTGTCATTTGTGCATAGTCTTAATAAAGCCTTTCAACTGCATTGTTGCATTTTAGGTTTCACGGTGCCCCAACTCTCACATTGATCACATTTATCACTTGGGGGCAAACATCATGGATTTTGGTACCAAATGGATTCAAAAGTGCAACATTTTGATCACACGACAGAAGCATATTTTTAGAATTCAGAGGAGAGATATTTTGGAATCTTTGATGGATATCATTGGTCAACCCTAAACAGTTTGATCCTACAACATGATCCTTAAGTTTCATTGACTTATTTTATCAGGACTAAAAATTGACAACACCCTAAATCATCAAAATATTTTAAATTCTTTTTTGAAAATCTTGATACATTGTGATAAACTTGAAATTTTTGATGAATTTTTCATTGACTTTTTTGAGTCATGTCTTTTTAGCTAATCGATGATGTTTTGACTAGATTGGCGATGATGGAGACATGCTATTTTCTTGGCTTTTGTGTGACTGTTTTGAGAGAGATCCTTTAACTTGTGTGAATTTTTCTAAGGACATGGTCATCAAAGAACCATTGAGGAAATTCATATAGGAAGGAGGGTCAACCTTTATTTGTTAACGCAAAATGATACCTTGTCTATTTAGATCTTCAATATCTTAATACCAAAATCCACTTGCAACATTGAATCCGTTGAAACCAGTATTCATACTCCCATAGTTGGTCATTCAACTAGTGAGGGTTGTACTAGTTTCCTAATAAGGTTACCAATTGAGATGAAAGTCATATTCATATTCTTATGGTCGTAGTGGCACCAGTAAGGATTGTATCGACTCCTAGTTCCATAATGCTCAATGATGAAAATATATCTCTTTTGCAGTTCTTTCGCAAAAAGCTAAGTGACCATTAGTTGCATTGCATTGCATATTCATGTTAGATTAATTGCCTTGTTTAGAGTATTTTTTCCAAGTACAAGGGGGTTCATCATTTTGGGGGTTACATCAAATTTAATGGTTTCAAATCAATTATGTGAGATTATCTTTTGCATCCATTCCTAGCATTAATCATTAATCATTATTTTTTTTTATCTTGAGAAAATAAAAAGAAAAGATACATTAATCATTATTCCTTTATTCATTCATCTTTTAAAATTGCATTTCATGCACTAAGTTGCATACATTAAAATCCCAAAAAGATAGTTGCATTCATTTTACCATTGCATTAAGTATTACATCCATATCATTGCATTGCATAAACCATACATCAAAATAAGATCAAAATAATATATAAATAGTTGCAGAAACATCATTTGCATCCATATATCTATGTCATACTCTAAGACATTACATTCGTAGCATAATAAAAAAGAAGTGCATCATAGACATCATTTAGATTTGCCTATAAAGAAATCTCACATCAACATCAAATCAACGTCAAAGGGAAATCAATCAAAGATCATCATAGATAAATGTCCATCATCGAATGTCTATACCAAATCAGTATATCAAAGATACATAAACAAAATGATCCATACATCAGTCCTGATAAAAAATCCATATGATACATCAATGCAATATCCGGATATCAAGCTCATATCTATCTCAAGACCCAGTCAGGGCACCTCATCCATCTCTAGCAGCACCTGATCCATCCCCTGAACCATCGAGACCCCTGTCACATACTCTATCCTGAGTGGAAGGTGGTGCCTGACTCATGCTAGCACTCGTAGGTAACTGAGCCATCATAGCCAAGAATTGCTGTAACATCGTAGTCACATGATCCAATCATCCAGTAACTGCAGTCATCCCTACCTATAATCCTCTCACATCCTATACTAAGCCATTAATGATAGGAGGAATTGGAGGTGCCTGAGGTTCCTGCGGTGCTAATGGTACCTATGGTATTACCTGTATCTAAGGTGCACCCTGAACCTATGTTGCACTCACCTGTTGATCTACCTGAGAAGATACCTGTCTCTGAGGAGATGCTGGTCTCTACGGATCCTGACCCTGTAAAGGAACCTATAAGGGAACCTTTCTAGCTGCATGTACCCAACTCTGTCTCTGTCTAGCCCAAGCTGCAACTAGAATAACTTGAGTCCATCTCTGCATCAGTACCTGTGCTCGCCTCTGTCTAGGTTGTCCAAACCCACCACCTCGAGCCCTAACATGTCCACCTTGCATTCGAGGTTCTGCAGCTCTTTGTACCTGAGGAGCTCTAGGTACTCTCTATACTCTCTGTCTCCATGGTCTCCTACCACCGCCACCACCCTCATCTCCATCTCCATCATCATCATCAAACAACTCATCAACATCAGGAATCGACTTTGCCGAATATGTGAATCTAGTAAATCTATGTCGAGAAAACCACTCTCGATACTCAACAGATAGCCCTACATCAGCCACATGCTCCATCATATCCCATCTGACATGGCCTAACTTCTCAATCTCTACACAAGCAAACTGATAATCTACCTAAGCTCCCCACATGGATCGCTCTGCCTGCACTCTAGCATATAATGCCATACCCAATGACATATCCTAAACATGACCATATTGTCAGAGAACTCTCCCAGAATAGAATCTCTCTATACAAAGTGGTGACCGACCAATAATCCACTGAGGGGAAAACATATATGGAAGCTCAACATAATCCTCTCTCCATCCCTCGCAGCCCAAGTATGATCTCCATATGACCTAATCAATATCGTCGATAGTCTGATGCCAGAACTCAACCTTGCCCAGACGATGCTGGACAATCATGTCATCATATAAAAATGTGTAAGGATATCCTCGACCTTGCACTTGTGCTGATATAGGTCTGGTAGTCTAGATATGCTCCCAGGTCCATAGCTGTAACAGAACTGCACCTGCAGATATAGTTGCGATGTGCCTATAAACAACCTCGTGTAAATCATGATATAGCTGGGCTAATACACATGATCCCCAATCCAATCACCGAGGATGAGCAATCAAGTCCTCTAATATACGGCCCCATCCAACTGAAAGCCACGACCTCTTTTATTTGGTAAGAGAAGTCCTCCAATCACTGCTCCTAACAAGGCTGGCAATGTAGGAAACAAAGCAAATTGTGCCCATGTAATACTTTCATCATCAATGGTGTCATCTCCGAACACCCGTCTACATGCACTACAATTGTAGACCTGATCATAATAAACCTACTCTCCATGGTTCGGGATCCTCAACAATCTGTATACATCCTCTGGCGTGATATTCATTTCGCCGAGGAATAGATGGAAGGTATTATGGTCAGAGTGCCAATGCTCTGCCATACCTGTTAATAAACCTCAGTTCAGCTGAAACTGAGGGAGATCAAGAAGGAATCTGAGCCCACATGTCTCGATAGTATGTCTCTCTAGAAAGGTAAGCTCATCGACCAAATCGAACACCCAAGACGCTACATTTTGTACGTATAACTTACGGTAATGTGCCTACATTTTGCAAACGAAGTGAATTATATTAGTATCTTTCTATTGGTGGATCATTCCAAGTCAATAAAACATATTAAATTTATCTTTGCTCTTTTTGAGCACATGAACCTATTGTTCCTGACCTCTAGGTCTTGAGAAGGGATCAATTTGAAATATCTTTTAATCAATATGATTGATACATAAAAAATTTAGTGGTATGATTATTCTAATATCCTAAACACTAAGTAACATCATGGAATCACATTTTTTTAGCTTGGAAATCAATTTGGTCATCCAGACAATCAATCGACGACAACTTGTTCTATCTAAAATCAGGTTTTCATCAAACATCATGATACACGTCACTTGATTAAGTGGACGCGTCATTCACACTATGCGTCATTGAAAACATCATATGCATCATTCAAAGTTTTGGAGGCATTGCTTTACAGCATATGCGACATTTTCAAGTCCTAGGCGGCATTTTAATCTTAATTTTGCAAAGGGTTTCCTACGCGTCATTACAAACATGGGGTGCACATTTTAACCTAATTGCTAAGCATCGTTTAACACTTCCTACGCGTTATTTAACTGGGCGGAGGCAACATTTAACTACCTTAAGCATCATTCAAATGTTCCTACGCGACATTTTGCTAAAATTCATCTAAAAAGCATCAAAATTGACAATAAATGCTATCAAAAAGAGCAATAAATGCACTAGGAAGCTTCAAATCACTCACCAGAGGTCCATAGTCAGGTGGTCTCTGATACCGACACACTCTCTCAAACCGATGCTCTCGGATAGGGACTACCATTGCTTTTAATCATAGCAGGATCAGAGCAAAAATCTCAATAGTCAAAAGTGAAAATGAATTGTACATTTTGGGTTTTTCACCCTATTTAAGTTATTTTGACCTAATTTTGGAGAGAATTTTACCCCATGTGACCTAAATCTACATTTTCTACAAACTAGGGCATATGGTGATCTTATCATCATTATTATTAATTTTTCATAAATGAAATCATTTGGATCTACTTTTTACACTAATCTAATCATATTTTGCATCAGGACATCAAAATGTTTTCATTTCTAAGGGGGCATATATCATCAGACCATCAAATCAGGATTCTGCATCACATGTTATATCAAATCTGGGGCATTAAAATTTCAAACTTTTATCAGTGGGGCATTCTGCATTAAATCAAATCAGAATTGTGAATCAGGTTATCAGAGTTTCAAATTAGAGTTTTAAATCAAGTTTTTATCAATGAGTTGTGAATCAGGGTTTCAAATCAGATCATTGCATCATATTAATCAAGGTTTCAAATCAATCAGGTTATCAAATTAGATTAGTTGTATCAATCAATCAATCAGTGATCAAGACATGCAATTTTCTTTGAATCAATGCACTTTGCACATCAATTCAAAGAGGGGCATTTGTAGACACCCAAATTGACCACGCGTCTTAGAATCATCAAAATTTGCAAATCTTAGCAAATTGCTCCTAAATCTCATCAAATGCTTCAAATAGATAAAAATAAATTCAAATGGACATTTATCAATAAAAGTGAACAAAATAATTTAAAACAAAGGATTAATTAATAATGATATCAAATAATCAAATATCAGCCTAAAAGAGATCAATCAAATTATATAATTGGTTTTAATCAATTAATTGTATAGTTTTAAATCAAAAATCAAATTGAACCTATTCCCCTACATGGCTAATTTAATTAATTGATTGAATTAAATAAATCCTAATATCTTCCAGCATGAATTTGAGCAACCAATAAGAATTGAGAACACAAAGCACATGGATCACTCCTAACTTTGAATCTCAATCACTCATTTTCAAAATTGAATCTCAATCACTCAAATTTGTCCCTTTGAGACAACCATTTAAATTGTCCCCCCATTTGAAACCATCTCAAAGCCTTTCACCTAACCAAGGCTTAATCATGGCCAATTCACTCTACCCCCTACCCTTGGGAATTTACTATAAATACAAGCCATTTTCAAGCATAATCATATCCTAGAAAATTTGAATGCAAAGAATCCTCATTATAGGCAATTTCATAGCATATTGAGCAATAGTGAGAGCATTTTCATAGAAAATTGAGATATCATATCATTTTATGAGAGCATTTGAGTTCATCTTTGTATCAAATTGAGAGAATTGAGAGCTAGATTAGGCATTTTATAATAATTTTCTCATTCCAGGATGGTCACTAGTAGAGATTAAGGCTGAGATCTCTACTTGCAAAGCTTAGTTAGAGAACCATGAGATGTTATGGATGTTAAATGCAATTCTTTAGATTAATTTGCTAATTTCTTTCCATAGAATTGTAGTTAATTGTCCTAATTTCATGAAGGTGTATTAATTCACACACAGGAGCTCATTCCCTAATTCCTCCAAGGGTATTACTGGTCAATGACATTCAAAGCTTCTATCATTGTAACATCTAGGAGCTTGGAATAATTAAGATTAATGAAAGCATATGAGAAATTGTGCGTAGGCGGGAATCTGAAGCCCGAGCACAAGCATATTGAGGTTAAAGGTTTAACCCACATCCTACACATGCCGAAGAATTTCCAAATCAAATGGATTAGATTCATTCTTAGTCGTGTTCATGACATGCAACTATGGTTGGAACAACCTGTGAAGATCACAAAGACAATGATACACCGAGTATCAGGGTATCCCATGCTCGACAAAGCTAAGGCTACCAAAACCCTAACTAAAGATAAGCTACCTGAGTTAACTCTTGCCAAGTGGGACAAAAGAGGCATGCGACTAAACATAGTTACTGACATGGAATTAAAGTTTGGGACTCATGTGATAGCTCACAAGATATATAGTTCCAGCTGACCAAATAGTGTACTGTGTGAAGCTGTGGACTTAGCATACAAGGTGGTAAAGAACAATTTGGTATTTGACCTAGCCGAGTTGCAACTCATCCAGTTAAGCAAGAATATGGAAAGCATCCAGGCATCCAAGACAAATACATGTAAGTTTGGTTCTCTTCTGGTCTGCATATTCTTTTATGTTCAAAATTTTTTTCCTTCCAAGGACACAATAGTATGGAAGAAGGATAGACCTATTATCCATCAAATAAATGAATTCATAGCTGAATTAGGAGATAATTTTGAGAACATCATGGATGGATATTTTGAGAATTTTAGACAGAAAATGCAGAGTAGATACAAGATTCCTAAACAACTAGTTGAAGATTTTAAGGATGATATTTTTTTCCTAGTTGACTGTGATAAGGTATGTATTCAAGCAGTCAAGCCTAGGGTTGCATGGGTGAAACCTCTTGCATGTGAGGTTAACATAGATGAGACCAAGAACATCATTGAGGCTCTTGTGAATGAGCCTATCAATCCCAAGGCACCATACTTTGATACCTATGAAGAAGCAAAATGTAGGATATCTATAGAGATTGAGATCCCTAAAATTCTGAAAAGAGGAAAGAAAAGGATGGAACAGTTTGGAAATAAGTATGGAAAGACTTCTCCTTCTATCTCAGTAAGCCAAGGAGATGAAATCAAGATAGAAGATGACATATCTGAAAAGGAAGAGGAAGAGGTAGAAGTAGAGCCTCTTAAGAAGAAATAGAGGCTAGCTCTCAAAAGAACACCTAAGGCTCTTACACCTATCCTCACTACCAACAAACCAAGGAGATCAAGAAGGAGACTTGTATTGGGTAAAGATGATGATGATGATGACAACGACGACGATGATGATGATGATGATGGTGATGATGATGATGATGATGAAGTTGATACGGTTGTCTTCGAGAAACCACCACCTACACTTGAGCAGAAGATTGAAGATCTGAAAGGAGGCAGTGGTATGAGTTCTCTTAATTTATTGAACTATGCTTCAGGGACTAAGGAGGAACAAAAGAAGATAGAGGAATCAGTTGTGGAGAAAATGACTAAATAGAAATATGACCCTTCCAAGTTGAAGAGCCATATGACTGAAGATCTGTTCAAAGCAGTATTTATTCCCTAGTTCAGTGCAGTCCAAACTAAAAAATACATAAGGGAACATACCTTGAGGAAAGTCATGTCTGCTATGAAAAACAAAGAGATAAAAGAGGCAATGACCAAATATGAGAACAATCATACTCCCAGATTCAGGACTTTTCATATATTGAACAAAAAGATAGAAGATGTAGTGCAACATGCTAGAATAGTGTGGAAATCTATATTTGAAGTCAAGGAAGATGATAAGGCAGAAGTACCGAGCATAGACCCTCCTGAACAAACCAATGATGATACATTACCTGACATACAGACAATTGAAGAGTCTAATGCTGAGAAAATTGTAGTAGAAATGATGGCATCCTTGCCCCAATCCCCTATCCAGAACATATTGTCTTCGAGCAAGGATAAGGTTATAGAATCAGTGGGAACCGAGCAATAGGCTCCACCTATTACTGGGCCAAGCATAACCCAGTCACAGGTGGACAAAGTAAATGTTTCTTTAGCTAGTATTGATTCTTCAGTTAACCTTGATTCAACAATTGGTACAGTAAAGGTCAATGACCTAATTCAATTGAATACTAAGGTATAAGACGAGGATGGAAAAGGTAAGGAAATTATTCCTTCACCCAATCCCAAGATCAAAGGTAAGGAGAAGGAAGTGAATACTGATGAGATTGATCTTGAAGAAGACATTGTGACTCCAAATTGGGATCTTTCCAACTTATCCGTAGAGCAAATGGATATACTTGGAAAGCTATGGAAGAAAAGAGCAATCCAAAAGAAGCTCCGAGAAGAGAAAAAAAGGAATAGAGTGCTTGAAGATATAAAAGGCATATTACAAGATGCACTACAGATTGAAGTCAATGAGAATGAATCTATTATGGACCAACTTGTTGACTTAGTCCATAAGTTTAATACAAACTTAAATGGTCAAGAGAAACTACTTGAGAAAGCAAAAAGAAAGTTTGAAAACAATGTTCTAGAGAATGTTGCAAAGAAGATTGCAATTGAATAGGTGCAACTAACCAATGTTATTAGCACTCTAGAAACCACTGTGACCAATGTAGTAGCATTATTTGTAAAGTTGAGTGATACTTCTAACTTTATTGTGGAGATAAAGAATAAGTTAGTGAAGATTGATGCAGATCTGAAGGAAAGTGCAAAGCAGTTGGTACTTGATCCGAGCACAAGATCAGCACACTTTTTGAAGATCAAATATCCGACTGATCTATAGGCTGAGTTACTGAGAAAAGAAGCAAGGACTAGAGAGTCTCTTATAGCCATCCAGAGCCAACTCCTACCACACATGAATGCAATGCAAAAACACATCACACATGCCAGACACTCATTAATGACAATAATTTCTCAGTTGCATAACTTATGATAGAGTTGTCAGCCGAGCTACAGATAGAATTGCACATCATGAAAGTGCTACATGATAATTGGGACAACACTCTGTCTCAAATTTTGAAGGTACATTGTGATTTACTATCCTACTTTGGAATTACCTTGTAGATACAGTTTGGAATTTTTGTCAAAAACAAGGGGGAAAGGTAATTGTATATATATTGAGGAAATCCATGTACAGTTGAGTAGAGAAGAAGATATACATTACATAAACAATTTTGAAAAAAAACAGAGTCAGTTGGACCTGAGCAGCAGAGCATGTGTCAAAACTTGAGCAGATGGTAAGGGGAGTTTTGACCTATCAAATTCAGAGTTCAATGAGAAGTGTTTTTGTCACTAATGCCAAAGGGGGAGATTGTAGACCTTATGGAAAGACATGTTGTCAATTAGTGTCAAAACACTTAGTCATTCAGTATTGCCCGAGTGATCAGTATTGCCCGAGTGATCAGTATCACCTGAGTGACCAGCATCACCCAAGTGATCAGTATTGCCCGAGTAACCAACATCACCCGAGTAATCAGTGTGACCCGAGTGATCAACATATTGCTTGAGTACCAGTTTATCACCCGAGTAGACTTTTGGACCCGAGTGACAGTATTGAGCCAACTTTGTATATATTGTTGGATATCATTATGTCTAATGGAAGCCAACTTATGAAGTCATTTGTTTTGGATAAGATATATATGTAAGTTATTTTATTTATCCAAAATGTGTATGTAAACAAGTTTATATGCGAATATGAAGTGGCATATTGATTAGAAGATTGCAAAAGTATAAAAGTACAACAGAGACTCATCCATCACAGTCAAGTGATTAGTTATAAATCAAAGGATCTTATTCAAAAAATTAGAGTTGCATAAGCAGATCATCTACTAGTTCATTCTAACAGGTGGATCAACAAAATCCTCTAACCAGGTGGACCTAACAGTCCTTTGTAAATCTCCTAATAGAGTTGCATTACTTTATTGTATTGTATAAAATCCTTTAACAAGGCGGACTTAACAGTTCTTATTGCTCCTAACAGGGTAGGCCATCAAAAGTGGTCACTGTAAGCTCTAATAGGCTAAATTTATATTGCAGTACTAAATCTTGTGGGTATCATCCCCACCCCACTTTTACTTTCTATTTGGAAGGTTTTTGGGTAACCAAATACTGTGTTATGTGTTATGAATGATTATTTCTTTTCTATGCATGTAATCAGATTAGATAATCTAATTGAGGTTAAAGGAGAATAAGTTTTATTGGTTCCTGATTCACCCCCCCCTCTCAGTCACATTGCCAATGTACATTTAAATTCAAACCACCAAATGTCAAAGTAAATTAAAGACCAAAAACCATTATTGAAAGAAGCACCAACAAAACAACATAATCTTCAAGTTAGCGAATAGAGAATATCTAAGAAAGGAAAAAAAAAATGATAAATGAAAGAAGCACCACAACATGTGGCTTAAGGTTCATTGCCTTGGTGAGGAAAAAACCTCACTTAAGTAAATAATTTGTCGATGACAATTTGGAGGGGCAATGATGATCAACACAACATTGGCGACTATTCCATTTTTATGAAATATGAAAAATTTGATAAACAAGGAAGAAAATATTGTAGCCAATTTGAAAACCCCCTATTTGAAAATAATATGATAATATGTGAAGAGGAAAGACAAAAATTGATGATTGAAAAAGCAAATGTTGTTAGCAAATGATAAACACGGAAGCAAATGTTGTAGCCTAACGAAGTTACCTGAAGCAACAATTTTTGAAACACCATTGTTGAGCATCCATTTCATGAAAGACATGCAAATTAATGATTAGAGTCAAACATGTATTTGTCCCTATTGAAATAAACACTTGAGAGGAACATATTTTCTATGGGATGGTGGTGAGTGAGTCAAGAAAGGTTTCTAACATTCAATTGTCAAATGCATGGAAAGTTAGTGGCATATAGAACACATAAATTAAAAGGTATGCATACTTAACGTGGCTAGTTGGTAAGGAAGAAAGGGATAACGAACATTAAACATGACAAAGTGAACATTTAAGGTGCATTTGCGTCTATCCAACAAACTATATCGTATGATATATAAAGGGAATTGAAAAAAATAAAAACCCCAAGTGTCCCTTTGTAAGGTATGCTTTTTAGTTTTCTATTTGGACGTTTCCTTTAAGGTGCTGCCTTGCATGCTCAACACACAATGTGGCAAAGACACACCATTCTCCTACAATCAACAAGGGTGGTTTTGACCCACGATCTATCATCCATCAAAATAGACAACTAATTTGACCACTCCACCTATCATCGATATACATATGGTTGATTACATCTATGTAAGAAAGATCAACTTTTTTGGATCCATTGCGAAATTGCTGAACGACTGATATGTTTTTAATTTTTATTTTTGATCCATGACACTCCACATGAAACCCAAAGATAAACTAGGGGAAGAACACTAGTTACCACCCATATTCCAATTACTGTTCACTCTTTGCTCATCCAACCTCCCCATTCTAACTTCAAAGAAACCCAAAAAATGATTACTAAAAGTCCATTAATAGATATATCATGTACTAGAATAACCACTCATTTGTACCCCTAGTAGCTAGTTTTTTTGAGTGACTACTAGGACATTTGTGCATAAGTATTGGCAATTTTTGAGGTGGTTGTAGTGCACAAATATTGGGACATCTTTAAGTAGGTATTGGGTGACACTTTGAAATGACTACTTTTTGACCCTTGTACACATAGCAAGTCCCACCGTGTTTGATGACTACCTAAAACCCAAAACTATAACTATAAAGAAGTAAGTGTCCCCTTTGTAAGGTATGCTTTTTAGTTTTCTATTTAGATGTTTCCTTTAAGGTGTTGCCTTGCATGCTCAACATAATGTGGCAAACACACACCATTCTCCCTCCATACAATCAACAATGGTGGTTTTTGCCCACGCTCGTTCATCCATCAAAATAGACAACTAATATGACCACTCCACCTTTCATCCATTTACATATGGTTGATTACATCTATGTAAGAAAAATTAACTTTTTTGGATCCACTACGAAATTGCTGAATTACTCATATGTTTTTAATTTTTATTTTTCATCCATGACACTCCACATGAAACCCGAAGATAAACTAGGGGAAGAACACTAGTTACCACCCATATTCCAATTACTATTCACTCTTTGCTCATCCAACCCCCCCAATTCTAACTTCAAAGAAACACAAAAAATGACTATTAAAAGCCCATTAATAGATATATCATGTACTAATAGCCACCCATTTGTACCCCTAGTGGCTAGTTTTTTTGAGCGACTACTGAGACATTTATGCATAAGTATTGGCAATTTTTGAGGTGGTTGTAGTGCACGATTATTGACACATCTTTAAGTAGGTATTGCGTGACAATTTGAAATGACTACTTTTTGACCCTTGCACGTATAACAGGTCCCACCGTGTGTGATGACTACCCAAAAGCCAAAATAATAATTACGTGTGCAATGACTACCCAAAAGCCAAAACAATAACTATAAAGAATTAAGTCATTTATAAAGACTACAATAAACTAATAATTAAAATCAAATGTATCTTTTAGAATCTTGAATGCATGAAACTAACTATAAGACCACTACGCTTTCCCTAGCATCTCTCCCATACTTGATAAAATTTGATCAAACTCAACTTGATAAGTAGGAGATGTTTTCCACAACAAGTGAAATTGTGATATTACAATCAGGTTTCAACTGTGTAGTTTTTGATTCAAACTCACTGGCCCATGTTTCATGAGTAGTGGTTTACAAGAGCCCATCTATCATAAGAATAAATAGAACACTTACCACTCATTGCATCTAGGAGATGCTCATAGAGATGAAGCACCGAGACTTTCCGTGAGGTGCAATATTGAGATGGGTGACCTCCCAGGAAGTCTTGATACTTCATGCATGTGAACATCACCAGCATGCAATGAATGCTAAATGTTCCATTCATTCTCATGATAGATAGGTTCTTGTGAACCACTACTCATGAAACATGAATCAATGAATCTCACTCAAAATCTATAGAGCTAAAACTTAATAACACAAACCCAACCTCACAAAAAAATAATAATGAACGTCATTCAATTAGATAGATAGATATAATTTTTAAGTCCACGAGGCTAAACATAGCCTATGGAACTGCGGGGAAACAAAAAACACAGAGAAAGCACTACCGACCCTCTATGTCACGTGCTTCCATAGTGTCATGTATCGGTTTGTCGTACGCTGCCACATCGGCATACCGCCATTTGAAAATTTAATTAAACACAGCTTTCTGTACAAGAAACAATTCTCAATCCACCCAATTAAGAAAATTGGGAGCCAAAACGGAACTCAGGAAAACAAAAACAAGAAATGGCGGCAGGCATGAAGTATGAGCAGAGGCTGGCAGGCGCAGCGCACCTGGCCGAGCTCGATGACGACCAAGAGAGCCTTCCTACGGCTGAGGAAGTTGCGGAAAAATGCAGGGAATGGGGCATCATGGCTGAACTTAAGCCCCACCAGTCCGAAGGAGTCTCTTGGCTCATACGCCGATATGTTCGTGGTGTAAATGTTATTCTCGGTCAGTTATACTTCCTTCATGTGATTCTAAGACTGAGGTATTTGAATTTTTGTTTTCATGGCAGTGAATGGTTTTTGTGCTATGTGCAGGGGACGAGGTTATTTTCAATGCCCTGCTCTACACGCTGTAAATCATGTTGTTCATTCTGCATTTTTATCGCTGCTCTTTCTCAGCCAATCCCTTTTAGCTATAAAACTATTTTCTCGGTGAAAATCCTTTAGTTGTGTTTATATTATTTTATTTTGTTCCTTTATCTTGTTACTGAAGCATGCTAAAATATAGCTAATATGCACAGCTCTGGAAATGGTTATATGCAAACTAGGGAAATTCAATAGTTAAACACACTTGAGTCAGAGTAGCATTGGTAGTAGAGTTCGTATGGGTAACCTTTCCGAAGTTTAGTGGTTCGCTCCTGTCAGCTTCACTTCTACTTCACGCGTATTGGATTCTTCTGAAATTGAAATATAAGTTGATGAATCAAGCTACATAGTTGGATCTCAATAAATTATCACATAATTTATATACTATTTTTCTTTGCCCTCCTCCGTATTCTCGTTGAGCTTAGTAATGCTCTTTCAATTTCTTTTTAAGTAGATTTATGCTCTCTTCTGAAGTCATATACTCAAAAGTCCTTTACAGAATAATTTCCTTCCATAACAGAGGACTGCAAAAGTTATCTGGGGCATTAGTTTTCATAGGTTGGCTATTCCATGAATATCAGGTAGATGCTTCTCATCTAGGAAGCACTTTGAATTCTTATTTACAAAGTCATAGATTATTGAAAAATAGTGGGCATGTTTCACCGCTCTCTATTGCTACTTTGATTTCACTGAACTTGAAATTGCAGTCTAAGGCAGTGGTTTGAATAGGCATTCAATTTTAAGATCCGGATTTTACTTGATGCTTTTGCCCAAATTGTTGCATGCATGGATTCCAAGGTCTTCTACCATATGTCTGCCACTTGTTAATTTATATATTCAAATTAACATAATACTTTATTTTGTTTTGAAATTTCTCTCACGTTTCTTGTTCTGAAACTTACATCTATATTTTGAATTTTGCCATGAACGAGAGTCAGACATTAATTTTAGCTTATAAATTTTAATATCATTTCTAGTTGAATTTTTATTTTCTCCCACTCTTAAAGAACAAGAGCAATTTTAATTCTGTGCGATGCAGACCAATCATAGGTAAATATATCATGCATTCAAAACATTTCTCTTGAAATTTGTCAATGATATAGTATATTTCATTCTCACTATCAATTATTGCAGATGGGTCTTGGAAAAACATTGCAGGCTATATGTTTGCTGGCATACTTGAAAATTGAAAGGAAACGCACTGGGCCATTTTGTAAGATCACAGAGCTTAGCAACCTTAAACAATACAATTCTGTCTGTTTATCTGTGACTCAAATAGCAATTTGAATTTTCACGATCTGTTATTATGCTTTATTTGTTTGGTGTCAATTAGTAAGAGTGCAAGGAATGATTTTCTTCGTTTACCTATGGCATATTATGTACATGTAATTGGCTTTATTCTTATAAACATCTCAATCTGGCAGTAGTACTATGTCCACTAAGCGTAACAGATGGTTGGGCATCTGAGTTTGCCAAGTTTTCTCCCAGCCTAAGAGTTCTTAGCAATGTTGGTGATAAAGAACACCGATTGGAGATGCGCAAAGAGATATTTGAATATGTGAGCAAACGGACTTCTAAATCAAGTGTATGTGCTGATTTCATCAACCATTTGATATTACATTTATTAGACAATATTCTCAAGTAATATTACTGTTGATATTCCCTTTTGCCAATTATTTTTGAAAGTTTAATACCATGGTCACTAGTTTACAACATCATTATGGTTGATTGATTAATATTTTATTTTAGATGGGGTTTGCAACTGAATTTACTTGTTTTGAACAACCTTATGGCCATAAATGTAGATGAGATGCTTGACATCTTTTCAACCAAGAGATGTAGATTTGGCACCTCACGTTCATCCTTATTCAATTTTTATGTTTTTACTTGCGTCTTCTGGTGCAAGAGTTTACACAGATTGGTGCAAAAATGCAGACTTGTTTGGATGATTGTATGTGTCAAAGAAGAAAAAATCATATTATAGGCAATTAATTGCGGATCAGCAGGGATTCCAATTTTTGCCTTGTTAAAATAATGATTTTCTGGCAAATCATTGACTGCCTTTTTAACCATACATTCACTTATTTTTTCACATCAAATTGCATGCACTTAAGTTCCAATTCCAACATTTTATTTTACATAAGGTATATTTCACAATATATCTTATGCATGCAATTTCCTTTCAGTAGGGTTTATGCATGAAATACTCAAGCAATTCGACACATTTTTGCATGTTTTTCAAGTAGTTTGCTCTGAGGACTTTGTGTGACGTGAGGCTAGGGCATTGTTGTTAATTGACTGCCTACTAGTGCATTCCGAAACTACAGCAATGGGAAGGTGTTTGGTGTTGAAGCTAACCAACCAAGGTTAGATATCAATGATATTATTGTAGAATATTTCACAGCTTCAAAGATAACCATTCTAATTTGGCTTGCTAGCAGGTGTATTACTAATTTTGATTTCTGCATAGGTGGTGCTTTGTTTTACTTAGTATTTTAGGCCATAGATGGCCTCCATTACTCTGTTTTGTTATTTTTTGGCATTTTGCTCTGCTTGTGTTGAATATGTACAAAATCATGATTTCTCGCTTGTCATTCCCAACACTGCCTCTTGCGCCTAATCTTCTTGAGCTTATTTGTGCAACACCATCAAAGTTTATTATATCCTTGTCGATGCAATTTCCTTCATACAAATTGTACCATTCGTTGAGTCGTATTCTAATATTGTGAGACACAAAGAAATGTTTCTAGGCGAATGGACTCCATTGACAATGCTACATTTTTTCAACCATGCTCTGAATTGTGAGAAGTGCCTTTTGTGTGCTGCACTATATTTGACATAAGAACAAGTCAAGTGGCTGTGGACCTCCTTAGAATATTTGTGGTTCCTTTCTATCTAGATTTCCTATCTTGAAAAGAACAGTATCACAACCCAGCGTATTGAATACTTTTCTCTTGGAATTTGTAGTAGATTGGTGACTCCTCAACACTCCCAAGAACCCTGCAAGACCAAAATAACTTCCACAAGAGAGAAATGGGAAGAATAACTTGCTTGATTAAGAATGTAGGAATGGACATGAAAATGTACACAAGAGGCCTTGCGTGTAAAGGCAAGGTGAGAGGTAGGATTAGACAAGGTTGTGATACGTGTCATAATCCTACAAAATGAGACGACTAAAGTCTTGAGCTAGGTAACAAGTAGTTGTCAAGAGATAAAATCATGTGACAACTAATCAGTCTTCTAGGACACCTAGGACCTAAGTAAACTTAAGTCATGCGAATAAGTCCCCAACTAGAAATTAGCGAAAACACTAGATACAAGACTTTTACTAGGTCCAAAACCTTATTTGCACCAATGCCCCCCCTTTAAGTGTAACTTAGGGAGTAGATTATTGTGCAAAGATGCAAGATCATTGAGATGATGGATGTCAACTACAAAACCATTTCAGGTACAATGTGTTCAAGGGCCTTTTGACACACTCAACACAATTTAGGTGTCACCACCTAACTTCTCTAGAAAGATGTAAGGATAGGGAAATCCCAACCTTTGAAGGTCTCTTTAGTTGGTCACAACAATGTTGGAATTGCTAAGTGTTGTTAGGCCGTTCTTAACAAAGGGGCATGCTGGTCACAGGCTGAAAGCATAGGGTTCTAATTCTAAGGTTTACTCGAAAAGAATAACAAAAATGGATCAGGGTAACAAGAAAATGAATGATCAGTATTATCTAATTGAGAATTATCAACGAAATTTAAGAAAGCATTAAACACATTATTGATTAAAACACCAGTTTATCGATCAAATATGCAAATGAAGACAAATTTCATGCAACTATCACTAACTTCTTCTAAACTTTCAAGTTAACTCTCAAATGCCATTAATATGCGCAAAATGATTCATAAAAGAAAATGTTTGGAACACAGTTAGATCTATCTTGAATTAAGGAAGATGCAAACAAGAAAAATACTATGCATTCACAAGAACGATTCCATGAGATGATGAACCAGAGAGCTATATTGTATTGATTCTCCCAATTGTACTAGCAAATCACTAGCACATAATCCACAATCTTCACAAAACGATCTTTTGACAACTAAAATGCTGAAAATAGAAATTAAATCTATTGCAACTATCTAGAATCTCAAATCATCAATTCATGGACCATAATGGCCTCGATTTACATTTGGAGGCAACCTCCTCAAAAGTAGGAACTAATTCCCACCCAAAATCTCCTAAATTCTAGGTGGTCCAATTAACATGAAAGTTACTGGCCAAAAGACTAAGAGTTAACAACCCCCCAAAACGAAGGTAGCCTCGCCAACTAGAGAAGTATGAGATGACATGTGCTAGAACTGAGAATTGATACTGTGCCTTATTGGAAGGAACTCCAGTGAATTGAAGTTTGCACTTTTGCATGCAAAGAGAAGGAAAATTGAACTCTCGGTGCCTGGATGAAACTTTCTATCCTGATTGCAGTTGGGCATGGAGATGGTGGTGCCCTTGAGGAAGTGGAAGTGCAGTGCCATGTCATTACTAGGAGTTAACTGAATGACCCCCTTTTCTCTTATTTCGAAATGAAAGAATGTATCAAATGAATTAAAGAATATTGAAAACAATAAATTCACTGAGAGGTTGGTTGTTTGGATTTCTTGTTGTATTCTTTGAAGTTATCCAAACAAATATCCAAAGCCTCTTCTTCAGGTCCATCAACCCACTCAATTATGAACTTTGCTAGTCTAAGTGCATCTTCAAATTTGTTAAGTGCACCCTCCAAGGTGTCTACTACCTTGGTAGCCTTGTCTGCTAATAACACCAAATCTATGCAATCATTCAACACTTGCTCATCAAATTTCCTGTTTGGACTGAACTTCTCTTCCACCATTTTATCCCACTGGGAGAGCATGGTGTCCACACTTTCCAATCTACCCAAACCTGTTCTAGAAACACCTACATTGAAAGCTATAAAATATTTGTATGCTTGGAGTTCTTGTAACATGGGATAGTGACAATCACTCCAACTCTATATTGCTCCGTAACTGTCAACCTAAACTCCAATTTATCCAAGATGCTTTGTATAAACTTATATTCTTCATCTCCCAAAATGTCAGCTTCTTTGACTTCTTCTTTTCTTAGCCTTTTTATTTCTTTAATAAATCAATTTGCCTTTGGAATTTCCGAGATCCCGTATCTCATTGTCTTGTATATGTTGACATGTTTGTTGGGCAATCCAAGAATTTGTAGTCGTTTCCTTATTCTTCATGGTTTATAAAGAATCAATCTCCGCCTATGGAATCAGTGGAGGTGCCGATGTCCCTATGGCTTGGGAATCTAAAGGAGTGGCCAATTCCTTAATGAATTGTCCATATTGAGTCAAATGTGCCTTGAGCTCTCACTTTAACTTATGCTCTTTTTGAATCCTCATCTTTATTGTTTCCGTGGCAGCATCCAATGTGGACACTTCTCCCCACTTAGTATGCTTATTTAAGTTTATTTGAGATACTTGATAGTTTGAGGGAGTCATCTCCCCTTCACCCTTATCTGTTCCTTATCTGTTAGTGAAGCAACAATGTCTGCAACCACTTCTCCTTGTTCATTTCTAGAGGTAGAATACAATGTCTGGGCCCTTGTGGATTTCTCAGTTGCCTCCATCTCAACAATCATCTCCTGTAGACTTACCTTCTTAAGCACAATCTTCTTCTTCTTCTTCTTAAAATTAAATTGGAGTCATTGTGGAACCTGAGGAGCATTTTCACCTTCTATAGTCATAGCTTGTTCCTTCGTTCTTCCAGTCTCAGGCTGACTTTTTTTTTTCCTGCTCTTGGGGGTGTTCTCCTTGGAGGGGGTCTTGACATATCATGTTCCTTCTAAACCTCTTTCTCAACTTCCTTTTGTGTCTTCTCCAAATCCTCTTTCCCCTCTTGTAATTTTTCTAATTCTTCCTTTTTCTTTCTCTCCTATTCTTCCATTTGCAATTTGTCTAAATCCCTTTTCTTCCTTTTCTTTCTCCTCCACAACCTTGATCAAGTTGGCTTGTTCTTCAGGAGTTAGACTCAAGTTTGTGTTGTCAGTATCAAGGTCCATGTCCCATGCTCCCAAATCTTGACCTTGTTTTGTCTGGGGAACTGTTGTGACCTTTTCACACCATCACCCCATTGCAAATGGGGACCCCCTCTTTTTGCTCGTAGTTGTTAGGTTTTGGCAGTTGGGGTGACAATTCAGAGCTCAAAAAGTTAAGGAGTGGTCAAGTGATCAAGTTGTCAGATTGCAAATGAAGATAGGAGTGTCCAGATTAAGGTTCCACTGGGACAAGTTGCAATGGGTTGAGATAAAATTCCTAAGTGTATTAATATTTTGGCAAGTCAAATAGTCCAAAATAGATTATAAAGGCATATTTAATGCATAAGGTTTTCAAAATCCTTATAAAAATTGATTTTCCATACTTAAAATGTGAAAAAACGTTTTGAAAATCAAAATTTTCTTATAAAAATGTTTAAAATCTGGTTGAAAATAGAATTTCCCCACTAAAAATGCATAAAATCCATATGGAAATAGAATTTCCCCACTTGATGAGATATTTGTGATGAAAAGAGTAAGTGTTGGACCAATTTGTCCAGATAGGGGTCGAATTTCCCTTTCTGAATATCAAGAACAAGGAACAAAATGAAGAGTCCAGATGCAGATAGATTTTCCCCTTGGACTCTATACTTAGAAAATTTTAAGGCAATTACTTTGTCTAGATGGATGTGGATTTTCCCCTTTGTCTTGATAAAGATGATTTTTCCCTCTCCAACATAGAGATTTTTTTTGAGCTCTGAAGTCAGGAAAGTCCCTATGGAATATGAATTTCCCTTTGTCCAGATGAACATGAAATCTCCCCAAGTCCAGATGAGGATCGATTTTCCCTTGAAGGCTATTGTGGATGCGTGAAAAATGCTCAGTATGGAATTTTTTTTTGATTGGTGCTAAGCATGGAAATTATTACCATCCCTATAGGGGTTGATTTTCCCCATTTGGATAATTAAAATGGAACAAGTTGGAGTCCGAATGGGGATCGAATTTCCCCTTTGTGGGCAAATCAAGGCGAAAAAATGCTATGGGATTGCCTATAATCCTTATGGGGGTCAAATTTCCCTTGGTGGCAAAATTAAGTAAAAATTAATAAAATAAAGGGAAATAAATAAAATGCAATGGGCACGAGTTTCAATGTGACTTGTTAATCCCACATTCGTTGTGAGAGGGGAGATCCAACCCAAAATAACTTTAAAGGAAGCATCCAGCAGCAATATGGAAATACAAAATTGGTGAAGGACTGACTTTAAAGGTCAAAGGTGGTAAGAAGAAAAGCCAGTGAGCTGGTAGAGAAATCGCCCAAGCCCAAGGAAGGCTGAAAATCGAACCATGGAGTGAGGAAGGACACCAATCACGACCAAGAAATCTGATACGTTGAGGTTGCTGGTATAAAATCTGAGTTTGTTCTCAGCTTCCAAAGAAGGAATCCACAAGGTAAGTTGGAAAAATACAAGCATATTCAGATTAAAATCCGAGAATTTCTCTATGGGGGCCAATTTTGCAATAAATTCTTGGATTTTTACTATTCACCAAACCATGCCAAATCTGATTGCAGGGGTATTTGGAAGGTATAATCTGTGTTTCAAAACCATTTTGGAGATATCACAGGGACTGTAGGTAAGGCATCTGCAAAGTCTGAAAATTCCTCCATGGAGGTTGATTTTGGCAAAAAATCATAAGAATTTTGTTATTCACCAAATCAAACAAAATCTTGTTGTAGGCTGTTTGTGGGGTAAAATCTGACTTCAAAGACCAAATTAAGGCAACAAAAGGGGCTGTGAGTATGATGTTTTCAGACCTAAGTCTGAAACTTCCATGGAAATTCGTTTTTTTATAGAAAATCATATAAAATTCTCAAGTCTTTAATCATTGATGCTCTTTATTGCAGATCCTTTTAGGGATAAATCCAAGTTTCAGGACCAATTAAAGGCTCAAAAGGAAGTCCTTAGACCAAATCTGAAAACTTCCTAGGCAGGGGCGATTTTTGAAAAAATCACAATAAACTCTCGACTTTCCCAATCATCCAAGGATTGTTGCTGAGTGTTAGGAAGCTGCCCTTGAACCAAAAACACCAAATTTAAGGGGCAAATCATCCAAAAGGAGGTAAGTTTCAGAGGTTGTTCTCAGAAATCAGAATTTATCATAATAGTGAGACTTGGTTGATTTTCATGCTTGGATTGTAATTTGATTCCTAATTTGTATTGAAAACTTGGATCTTGAATTAAAATGCATTTAATGTGGTGCTAGGACTGATTCAAAAGGATGTCTTCGGACTTATCATATATTGTCCTCAGAAAATAAGAGTTCATACTTTGGTGATGAGGTCTGATTTTTGTCATTTTAAAAGATAATTTTGGTCATTTAGGGGCATGATTGCAAAGTCTTGAAGTCTGATTATACATTGTTGCAGACTAAGTCCTCGTACTTAGTTTTCAGACTTTGTCTTCAGAACTTGGTGATTTCAAAAGTCTGATTTTCTATGCGAATTGAAAGCATTTAAGGGTTAAATTGGTTCATTTTATTGTTCTAAGACTTAGTCGAAGTCCGTATTTCATTTGCAGCCCATAAATGAAATTTTCGAAGTCTTGGAATTGGATTTGAGGATTAAACCCAGGTTTAAAAGGCCTGAAATTTGTTACTTTATTATTAAGTCCCTTAAACTATACTGAGTTCGAGCTTTAAGCAGGGATATGGCGGAAGACAAAGGGATAGCAGCGAGGAAGGGGCTAATAAAGAAGTTACAGGAGGTTGACGGTGAGATCATTTCAGCATTGAAGGGACTCAATGAGGATGAGCAGTCAGATGATGGTATGGATTTGTCCATAGTTCCTGATTGGCTGAGGGAGAGCATGAAGAAAAGAAGAAGAGTGGAGGAAGTACTCCCAATGGGTGACATTGATACATTCTTGAACAAGATTGGCAAGGTGAAGGAACCTAAACAAGCAAAGAAAATCCATAAGATTACTAGAGAGGCATCAAGATCTCGCACTTTGCATATGGCTGTCCCAATAGGTGACATGACTAGAGATGAGATCACTCCAAGTGACTATCACTTCATCTCATTCGACATTGGGCAAACCACTAAGAAGCAAGAATTTCAGGAACTGATGGGTACTACAAGATGTAATTGAAGAAAGAATGGACACGCTGAAAAGGAAGAAAGATGAGCTAAAATTGTAAAACATGATGTTGAAAGAATACATAAACAAGCGTACGAATCCATCAGGACGTGAGAGCGCTAGACTTGTTCCATATGTCCCTGCTTCTCATGATACTTATGATGTGATGGAGAACACTTATCAGGAGTTAAAGGAATGGGCAAGTGATATTAGGAAACATGTAGAGGCTTTCCTTACTAGGATGGTTCAAGTGTATGAGAAGACCACAATATTGATGGATAAGGTCCAAGGATTAGGGGAGACATGGAAATAATTTTAGTCCATTGAAGATAAGATGATTCCTCGTCTTAAGGCATTGAGGAGTGTCCTTGCATCAGTTCTGTTTCAAGGGGGAGTAATTGAGAAAGGAAGTTCATATGACTTTGGTCATTGGTATCTTTCATTGTCCATGAGGAGATCTACATTTGAGCATGTACAAGTTGATTGCCTTGTTGTTGAGGGTCCTTTCCTAGAGATACTTCCAAAAGTCCTTGATACAATCAAGGAATTACTTGGTCTTGATATTGACGCTTCCAGTGAGTTTGATTTGGATGAATTGAAAGAAACGATGGGATCAATCCACTTTAGAGACATGGACTCCCTTGAGAAGAGTCAATTGAATGGATTTCTCTCTCATATGTTTTCCATAAATGATTTGCAAAGGCATACTTCAGATTGGAATAGTATATTGGATACTTGCATGGAGAAGTTAGAGGTCATTGAACTACAACATAGCAGCCTTCCTAGTATTGCCATGGATGAACTTAGTGCGATTATGATTAAGTTCATTGAGTTTGCTTGAAGGGAGAAGGAAAAGGGGGTGCATCTCTTGGATGATGAGTTGTACGATGACTAGGCTGCTTCCCTTCCCTTTTTCTTATTGGTTCTCAAGCCATTGAATTTTCTCATTGGCTCATTTTGTGGTGCTTCTTTCTTATTGGCTATTTGTGGTTACCCTAATTACGTTTTTCTATGGATTAATTTGGGCCATTGATTTTGTTTTAATCTTGGCCGGTCATTGTAATTGGGGCTCCTATGTAAACCCCACTCCTCTCATTTGTAAAGGGAGCGATTGATGGAGAATTGTTGCTAATATATTGCCAGATTTGCTCTTCTATTCATTGTTGTGTTGTGCATGGTGAATAATTTTGATCTCGTTTGGAGTATTGCATGGTGATCTACATTCCTCACTTAGAATAGATTTAATTTCAAGTATTTAGTTAGAATTTGCTTTGAGTAGGGATAAGAGTAGTTGTGAATGTATCCTTGCTTGACTCGATCATAGACCAAACCAACTAGCTGCTTACTAATCGTAAGTCTTGCCTTGCGTGGTGAAATGATATTATTATAAACTTAATTTCAATTCTTACTTGCACATTGGTATGCATTCATCGATGGTATTAATGTAATGATAGTGATTTGAACATCTTTCGAATACACCTTAGAAGATTGCACTAGGTGAGTGGAGTTGATGACAAGACTGCATCTAGTAGAGTGCAAGGATATTCACTCTTCCTTGCATTCTTAAGTAGAAGTAGAAGTAGCTTAGACCCGTAGGTTCAATTTCATTTCGTGAGTTGGAAGTTGAAATATATTTTCATTGCACATTGTGAAGCCATATCATCCAATGTCCAGTTGACAAAGTCCTAGTGAACAAGCGTAAGTCCCCTTGTGATACCAACATATCACATTATTATCACTGAGTAAATATCCACCATTGAGAAGGAACCTTGGAGTCACCTTTATGATCTTTCATTGCAATCTTTAGCATAAGTGGTGTCTTTATTCAAGAGAGGATTCAATATTCGGTGTTTGATCTTGAAACATTGAGTGTTCTATCTTGCATGTTGTAAGGGTACAAATCTCACATCAACAGGAACAATGGGCAATTGAGTATCATCCCCTCTTTTCTGAAGTTGGGCCAGCAAGGGAATCTTGTGTCTGTATCCATTCCTCCATTATGGGGGCCTCGGGCTGTGAGGATTTAGTGGTGTCCCGAGGCTTGGAAGCCTGGGGCCTGTTAGTATTAAAGGCTCGACTGAAGAGGGTTTTATCATCTGAATCTATCTTCACTGTCATCATCATCAATGATTACATGCTCTGTCGCCTTAGGTGGTGGTTGGGATGATGATGTAGTTGTTGCTATAGATGAACCTCCTTCCTGCTCTTGTGTACCTGCTAGAGGGGTCAAGTAGATTGCCACTCTTGGTGGTGCCATTGTTGCTTGGGCCATCGGAGATAATTCTGTTGTTACCCCTTGCTTTGCTGCCTTCTTGAGCTCACATTCTGTCATCTTTTCATCTAATTTCTTCTTGAGAGCTATAGTTTTCATAGGGGCCATGGGTGCTTCACTTGTACTTTTCCCCCCTCTCTTCTTACTCTTGTTCTTCCTCTGGTATTCCTAGGTCACCCTAGATTGCGGGTTGTTAGTGGGCTTTTGTTTGTTTCTTTGTTGAGCAGTGGTTCTTGGTAATCTGAGATTCATTCACTGGTGGGTTTTGTTGACTACCTCAGTTGACATCACTTCAATTTTGGTATTTGCTTTTGGAAACCACTTAATTGGGGAGATTGGCCTTTGAGCAACCTTGTGCTCTTCATATAATGCATCCAAAATTACCCATCATTGGAGAATCTAGTTGGAATGTCTTTTCTGATATGAAAGGCTTTCATTTGGAATGCCATTAACCTTCGATACCTCCTTTTGCGAGCCTCAAAACTACCTTGCATTCCAACCCAAAAATCCTCCAATTCAAGGTTATGATTGCGATATGAGTTGGGCATGATGGCCTTAATCTTGCCTTTTGGGCCATAAACCGACCTCTTTGACTCATATTGCTTAATATTCTATGCGTCTAACTCAGAAGTTGCCTCTTTGGTCGTATTCAGATTTAAACACTTGTAGAATCCCAATATAAAGGGCAATCCTACCTCGGGCCTATGCTTTTGTGTCAATGGAGCCTGAAGCTCTACGATCCACTTTGAAAATTCTAACAAAATGATCTTACCGCTGTAGTTTTGGGGGAGAAGGAAAGGGTTACCATGGAGCTTGCTAAGCTAGATATATGTTGACTTGGGGTTTTGGATGAACTAAGTCACCAAGTGTTCACTAGTTCCATTGCTTCTTTGGATAGTTTGAACGCCACATTACTTGTTAATTTGTTGATGACTGCATATAAAAAGGTATCTCTCCTGAAGTGAATGTTTGCCTTTTTGAGGTGGAGTTGGGTGATGTGCTTCCATGCTGTGACCATCCTTGCAACCTTTCACATTCTTCTTTCAGTTGCAAGTCCTGGAAATATTCCTCCTCAGGTAACTAGCCAATTGACATATGAAGTTACGAAGAACTTCTTGGCGTCCTTCACTTTGCATATCTGATCATGTATGTTATCAAAGATTATCTAAGACTAGTCAAAATGACGCTCTGTCTTGAGGATGGTAGTGATGTAATAATACATCCAGGGGATGTAGGTGTTAGGATTGGATAATACTGAGAGGGGGGGGGGGGGGGAATCNGGGGGGGGGGGGGGGTGAATCAGTATTATAGTACTTAATTAAATTCTTCAACCATTTATATATTAACCATAAACTTGCAATAAAGAAAAGATCATAAGCAAATGACACAGTACTCATAACACCATATTTTGTTTTCGAGGAAACCCTGGCCAAGGGAAAACCCTGGTGGGGATGGTACCCACAAGCATGTACTAATAATGTCCCTGTAAGGAGACCTAGCCCTGTTAGGAGTTGAATATTACATAACACATTTCCTCGTTAAAGGAATTACAACCCTGTTAAAGGTTCACAACACCCTGTTAGGGGCCAACTGAGCTTACAACTCTTACAATATAATTCAGGTTACACAGTGTTCTCAATCATGAACAAAAACAAGCAACACTGGTGCTTAGATAGTTCCTTGATTGTTCTTCAACGATCTCTGTCATTCTCTGCTCTGCTATTCGCTCAACAACTCATCCAACTGTCCAACTAACACATCCATCAATCTTTACCAAAAAGATCTTACATATATATCTCACAACTTTACAAAGTTGGCTCTCAATATGAATATTACAAATATTACAAAGTCGGCCTTCAATACAAAATACATTTAATATAATAAATACCAAATGCATAGTCGACGCTCTTGCATAGTCAATGTGGAGGTTATCAACAACCAGAATACAACTTCGATTGACTGGAGTCCAAGTCATACTCCCTCAATCTTCGCTACTGTCAAATTGCTCTGTTTCGCTGTTCTGCTGTAGTCTGTCTGTCTGTCTTCAATTCTTTCTAACTCACCGTAGACTCAACCAAAACCAAATCGATCTTAGGTGGAGGTCATACATACCCCATACTGTCTTCCTCTAAGCTCGCTTGCCCTAAATCATCGATCTCGATCTTCGGCATCCAAAACACTTCTGTATCTCTGCTTCTACACTTAGTCGATTTCTGAATCATCAAAACTTATCTTTGCTGGAATCGATCTGAAACCCAGATGTGTTGCCATAAATGACAACCAAAAAGTAAATCACATTTACACAAAATTGATTACTTGCCAAGAATCTCTCCCTTTGGCATTGATGACAACACTTAACAAAAAAATGAATAAGTGTTCCAACAAATCTGTCTCCTCTTTAATCTTCCTTTCTTTTTCTTTTCTCTTTTCTTGTCTTCTCCTATATAATTTATTATTATATATATAAATCTATATTTTTTTTCTTCTCTTCTCCCCCTTTGACAACAATGACAAAGGTGCATATAAAACAATAGGTTTTAGTGCTTGCTCACCAGTTTCAGAATATCCAGAAAAGAATCTTCCAAGATCTTCACTTCCGCAGTCCATGTTTTGAACAAAATTTGGCTAATGTGAATTAAGCCATTCAGTGCAAATGGTGTGGTCTCAGCTTCTTTCAAGTTTGTGGGCATAGATTTATCCAGTGAATCTGTTACTTTCTCCAAGTCTGAGAGATGAACCTCAAGTATTGATAACTTAGGAGTGATAAAGCTTTTCAACAAATTGAATCTTGTCAGTACTCTCCCTTTCTCATTATCTAATACACTGAGTTTAGCCAAAATCCTTGTGACTTCTTTGTCTAACTTTGTTGCGGATTGTGAAGACGTTTCACAACCATCCATCATACTGTTTAGAGTTGCCCTCTCTTTGGCAATAATGTCTTCTACATTATGAACATGCCTTATTGGATTCATGCAATAGCTGAACAATTTTCTCCCATGTCCAATGCAGCTCCTTGCATTTGTCAAGCAAGTTTTCACAATGCCCAAGTCCCATGTGATAGATTTGCAAACTGCTGTTAACTTCTTCTCTTAGTATGTCTTCTCTACCTTCTCTTCTGCTATCTTCAATAAGTTCTCATAGTGCCCATCAAATTCATCAAGTGTAATTCTCAGATTTTCAATGTCATCTTTGTTCTGGAAAACAATAGGTATTGGAAGCAATTTGTTTACAGTATCAATTGCTCTTGTAATTACTTTTGCCTTCTTGTCTCCTTTCTGTTCTGATCTTTCCTTGGCTTTGTTCAAAGTAGTAAATACCAATTTTACTAATTCAACTTCATCCATGCTGTCAACATTTACATCGCTGCTTGCCAACAATGAAATGGATAATGTGTTTACCTCTTTCTTTTCATCATCTTTCTGATTTGTCTTCTGTTCTTCCTTCTGCTCTTCAGCCTCATCCGCTATAGAAGGGTCCATATTCCCTGAAAAAGGGTCCTTTTCATCTTGAGAGGTGTCAAGAGTTACTGCTACACCAAAAACATAGAAATTCGGTGGTGGATCTACTTCGCTCTTCTCAGCAGTTGTCTCTGTTGCTTTTAATCTTTCAACCATTCCCAATTGTGTGGGCGAAGTGGTCTTAGGAGGTGAGGGCTTGTTAGAAGTAGTACTCATCAGTATCTTCTCTAGTGTTTTCTGAGTTTCCTCAGTGACTTCATCATACTTCCTCGCCATGATTTTCAATAATCTCACCTTGGTCCTTAATAGAGTTTTTAGTTCCTTGTATATTCTGTTCGTTTCTTGTACTGATATCACAGGCAACATGTTATCAATTTCTTGGTTTCTGATTGTATCATCTTCAATTTGGGCTACATGTTTTCTTATCTCCAATCTCCCATATAGGTCTATAGGTATGCTTCCTTCAATTTCTAAAAGTGTCTTTTTGAAAGTAAGTGTTCAATCACAATGTCCTCAATCTTAAGCTTGTCTGCTTCTTCATACATGTTATAGTATTTATCAATTGTGACCAATTTGCCTTGTTCTAATGCTCTCTTCTCTAACATCTTCCAGTCAGGTTTCCAAATGTGTTTTTCTGCTTTCTTCTCTTCTCCTGCTGTGCTTTGCTCTTTAGGTGATGCTTGCATGCTTGATCTTGTTACTCTAGAAGTAATGTTTTCAGCTTGTGCTGCTTGCTGTTGAGGAGGAGGTGGACTGTCTACCATAACTACCTCAGGAGTGGGAGGGGCTGCAGTACTTCCACTTGCTGGTCCAAGTGATCTTTTTGTCATCTTCTTTTTGACTTCTTTTAGTTCCTCTTCTGTCAACCCAACTTTTACTCCGCATTCATGTACAAGATTCTCAAGCTTTCTCTTCCTCAGACCTCTAGTCTATTCTTCTCTCACCTTTGTTGACTTTTCCTCATATGTTCCCCATCTTTCCTCTGTTGTATCAATTTCGGATGCAAGGACATGTTCTACTTGCATGGTAAGTACTTCAGAACTTACTTCATAACCCATGGGATAACACCATTTCTTTCTGGGTATAATTGCTTCAAAGCATACACAATCTGTTTCAACCATGAAACAGATTGTGTCTTTGTATTTCTCAACAATGTCTTCATGTATCCTGTATCTGGTTTTCATCTATCTTTGTAGTATCTTGATCATACCAAATAGTTCACCATCAACCCAAGTAGCATTCTATCTCTTGTAGCTCTGTGAAATCAATATGCCAGTAGGTACTCCAGATTTCCAACCACTAGGATGTAAGCCAGGAAATTTGTGCTCAATATGAATGAACATATGCATCGGCAATGAACCAAATCTGAAGGTCTTTGATCTATCCTTCTTCACAAGCTTCACATTCTCAAGGAATTGCTGTGCCAGAACTTCGCATAGATTATACTTTACATTTTCCTTCACCATTCTCCATGCCAACATTATTACCCCAGCAGATACTGAGTTAGGTCTGCTACTGTAGTAGAATTTGTACCCAAGTATCATCGCAATCAATCTTACATCTTGCTGAAAGATGTCGTTTACTGTCATTGCACGTCTGTCCCATTTGGAATGAGTTAGGGTTTCAACTTCTTTCTTCACATGTTTCTCCGCAATAGGGATGACTCCGATGTTTTCCAATACAGTGATTTCATGGATTAGGTCACTACAAATCTTCACAGGTTGATCACCAATCCAGATAAACTGATCATGAACCCTACTTAATAGTATTTTGAACCATTCATCTTCATCGAATTCGCATAAATCCAGGATTTTCATTATGCTCAGCTGATCAATGTGTTTGTATTCTTCTCTCATGACTCCATTATCAGTCATATACTCCATCTCAATTGATATATCATCAATTCCTAGTATATCATACTTACAATGTATGTAAGCCCTAATGTCTTCTACGTGTAACACGCCATACGGGGTTTGGGAAAATGCTCCCTCTGGATCCTCTTCACATGATTTGAACAGATGTTTCTTAAACTTATACCTAGGTCGATCTGTAACATCGAAAATAATAGGTGCATCCATGGCTAGATGATGTAAATACCTTTCTTTCGCTGAATTCCGAGTTTATCCTTCAATCGATCACGCACGGCCAATGTAGAATAGTCTGAACTTCTCTGCTCTCTGATCTCCTTAGCTCGCTCTTCGTCAAATGGTAAAGAGATAGGTCATCAAGTGGTGCTTTATACAAGTTTAAGTCATGAATTTCACTTTTACTTAAAACTAAACAGTTAGCTGTTAGATCTCGCGAACAAAATATACGTGTCGGCTGATGTTGCGCTCTTAGATGTATATTTCATGATGTTGGCCAAGCTTATATCCAAGCTCGCTCGAGCCCAATCCACGAATTTCGGGGCAGGATATATTATGATGTCTGTATCCAATGCTCCCCCTAAGGCCATGATCGGCCAATTAGGTCGATTCTGTTTTGCTACCATCAGGCGAAGATCCAATAGCCTCTACTGACTCTCCCTGTACTGATGTCTCACTAGTTTCTTTGATCTTCCATATCTTACCACTGTTGCTATCTTCTGCCTTCTTAAAACAACTTTCAAAATCACTCTTCTAATCTGCAACACTCTTACCAATATCATTTCCATTCTTCTGTGAATTTATTGGAGCTGGTACTCTTCTATTGTTTGATCCATTATACCTGCAAAATTTCTCTATATGTCCTGGATTATTGCATTTGTAACATATAGGTGGTCTTCTTTCCTGATTGACTTGCAACTTACAGTACTTCACAATGTGTCCAATGTTGTTACATTTGTAGCTTCTCTTCTTGATTCTCTTCCATTTGTAGGTTTCACTGTAGATTCTCTTCCATTGTCTTGTCTATATCCTGATTGATTAGGTTTTCTGCATTCTGCTTTCTTGTGCCCATATCCATTACAATTAAAACAATAACCAGAAAAAGTTCTAAAAGGGGCATTACCTCTGCAGTCTCTCTTCATGTGTCCAAATCTGTTGTAGCCAAAGCATCTACCTCTGAAGGGTCTGATCTGCTCTTTAGGTTCTTCAATAGAAGGTTTCTCAACATCAATCTTCTCATTTGATTTCTCTTCCTGATTCTTTGAACATTCAATTTCATTGAAGCCAATACCAGTCATATCACCTTTAGGTTTCTGTTTGTCTCTCTGTTCATCAATCAAATCACTTCTGGTGTGAAGTTTCTCAATGTGTTTCTTTGCTTCAACAAGTTCACCTTTTATAATCTGATTGTATTTTTCCATTTCCAGATACTTGTTCTTGTAGTTGTCAGTCTCATTCTTCATTTGATCTAATGCACTGTTTAAAGCTTCTTCAACTTTCTTCTTAGCATCCTTCTGTACCTGTATTTCTTTAGCCATAGTCTCATTTTCTAGTTTCAGAGTTTCATTCTCTTCTTTTAGTTGCTTCACCTGATCCGAACTGTCTTCATCTGAATCTTCTTTTATCTGAACCACAAGATCTTGTCTTTGATTTCTGGAAAGCTCAAGTTGATCTTTGAGTTTCTTTATGAATTTCTCATATCTTCGCATGTTGAATCTCAACTCTCCATTCTCTGCTTTTGCTTTATCAAGGTCTTCAAGTGCAACATCAAAGTTTTCTTGCAAACTGTCCAAATCCATTATGATCTCCCTCAAGCTGTTAGATTTTCTCTCCAAGGGCCAAAAGCTTTGATACCAATTGTTAGGATTGGATAATACTGAGGGGGGGGGGGGGGGGAATCAGTATTATAGTANGGGGGGGGGGGGGGTGAATCAGTATTATAGTACTTAATTAAATTCTTCAACCATTTATATATTAACCGTAAACTTGCAATAAAGAAAAGAACATAAGCAAATGACACAGTACTCATAACACCATATTTTGTTTTCGAGGAAACCCTGGCGAAGGGAAAACCCCGGTGGGGATGGTACCCACAAGCATGTACTAAAGTATAATGTCCCTATAAGGAGACCCAACCCTGTTAGGAGCTGAATATTACATAGCACATTTCCTTGTTAAAGGAATTACAACCCTGTTAAAGGTTCACAACACCTTGTTAGGGGCCAACTGAGCTTACAACTCTTACAATATAATTCAGGTTACAAAGTGTTCTCAGTCATGAACAAAAACAAGCAACACTGGTGCTTAGATAGTTCCTTGATTGTTTTTCAATGATCTCTGTCATTCTGTGCTCTGCTATTCGCTCAACAACTCATCCAACTGTCCAACTAACACATACATGAATCTTTACCAAAAAGATCTTACATATATATCTCACAACTTTACAAAGTCGGCTCTCAATATGAATATTACAAATATTACAAAGTCAACCTTCAATACAAAATACATTTAATATAGTAAATACCAAATGCATAGTCGACGCTCTTGCATAGTCAATGTGGAGGTTATTAACAACCAAAATACAACTTCGATTGACTGGAGTCCAAGTCATACTCCCTCAATCTTCGCTACTGTCAAACTGCTTTGTTTCGTTGTTCTGTTGCAGTCTGTCTGTCTTCAATTCTTTCTAACTCACCGTAGACTTGACCAAAACCAAATCGATCTTAGGTGGAGGTCATACATACTCCATACTGTCTTCCTCTAAGCTCGCTTGCCCTAAATCATCGATCTTGATCTTCGGCATCCAAAACACTTTTGTATCTCTGCTTCTACACTTAGCCGATTTCTGAATCATCAAAACTTATCTTTGCTGGAATCGTTCTGAAACCCAGATGTGTTGCCATAAATGACAACCAAAAAGTAAATCATATTTACACAAAATTGATTACTTGCCAACAGTAGCATCAGGATTCCTCCTTTCCGAAGGCCTTGCTTAGCATGATAATAATGTCTGTCACGACATCATTAAAGTCAAGTCCATGGATCTTATTTCTGATCTTATTGCCAGACTTCCTTTGGTGTTTCAGCTAGTGTTCGTTCAAGTGTTCCTTGCTTATCTCTACGCTCTTTGAATACTCAGCCAAAGCTTCTAGTTTTCAAGTTATCAAGACTTTGTTGAATTGGGGAATCTTGAAAGTTTGGGCTACCATGTTAGGGGAAAAGTCAACAATTACATTCTCCTTGTCATCAATGGATTGCCGAGTGACTTGGTGGTAGTGTTGTCATGATCAATTTGGGAGATTGCACTGCCTGTGGGTATAATGTTGCCCGAGTCAACCTTGACAACCCTATCTTCCTGTATTAATCATTTGGCTGTAGATCCACTATTGCCCCTCTCATGGCATCTATGTCCATGTGCCCAATCTTTGTATCAGTTTTCCATTGAACTTCCTTTTCTACTTTTGAGAGTGTCAACTACTCTTGGTACAGGTATTACATAGTTGCCGGGCTCTTTTAAATTCTTACTTTTTGTTTGGTCTTCCTCCTGGCCTCTTGAACCTCAACCTCTGCTCCCACACCTGCTGTCAGAACCCCGATAGTTCTACCATTGATTCACTGTCTCTATAAGATACTGTTTTTGCAAGTTTTATATTTTTTTTGAGTTTTTCGAGAGTTTATGCTTTTTTTGGATTTTTTGGAAATATTGAAATTACAAATAACAATGCATGTAATATCATCTAGCTAACCAAACTATGCACCAAAGTATCTTTATTGCTAAACTCCAATTGAAATAATGACAATGATAATAGCATGCAGTTTTGAATTAATCAAATTCAATGAAAGGAACCTAGAAATGTGATTGCGGATGATTATGTTCATCAATTATGAAACACAGCAGTCTGAAAATCTATAATCCTTAACGTCAATCTATAAATTTCAGATTAAAAGCCTCAATCTGCCCAAAATGTGCCCTTCTAGACACTAATGCCACTTTCTTCAGCCCTAATGTGGCTTCTAATGCTGTGCGGCTGCCTCAAGACTCCCAACGCAGGTCTCTAAGAAGCTGCGATCTTCTATTAAACCAATCTCACTGCCCTTTTTTTTTAAATTCTGAATGATTGCAATCAATTAATCTGCAAATACCTTCAACTGTCAATTCAATCTTGATCTCTGAATGAGACCAATGCCTGTGCACAATCTCATTGGGTATTTGTAATGTCCCCGTTTTTAGGCACATGGGATTAGCTTATTTTTGTGAACCTCGTAGGCTAATCGGGATGTTGGAGGGGGTCGTGTGGCAGAGCCAGTGGCCAGTTTCCACTCTGGAGGTTTGGGATGCTAGGATTGCTCTTTGTTTGGGTCAGATTGACAGACTTACTATTTATAGTAAGTGTTTATTTTGGGTGATTGTCATGATTGCTATTTTTAGTAGGGCGTCTGTGCATCGGTAATAGTGGAGTTGTGGATTCATTTGCAGAGCTTTCAGTTTGAGGGACTTACTATTTTTAGTAAGTCTATTTGTGGTAGGGTGTCCGAGCAGTTTTCTTGACAGAGCAGAGCATTTTGATTGGCTTGGGTTGATTATTTTATTAATTAATTAAGTTCACTTAATTAATTATATAATGAGCTTATTTAATAAAGTCAAGTCATTAATTAATTATAATGACTTATATTTAAATCCTACGTCATTTAATGTGAGGAAATATAATGAAGTATTATATTTCAATTAAAAGATTATGCAAGGATAATGTCTTTAATGGCATAATCATTTTAAGTTATTGAAGAAGCTGATTTTAAGTACTTAAGGATTTCGAAACTCATTATGAGATATCTTTTGATCATTTATGAAATTGTTGAAGTTTGAAACAAGGGTTTGTGGAATGAAATGTACCTTGCAAAGAATTGTAAATTCTTTGTATGTTTCCAGCACTTTGAATCAGCATTGATGCTGATGAATTGTGTATGTTGCGGCTGATCTTGGTAACCGTGTGAAGTCATTGGGAGAAGTTGAATTTGCGTGTTGAATTTGTTGACGAATGCAGAGTGGAGAAAAATAATTAAAGGATGTGTTAATTGTTGGAGGTTGACGTGGGGAATTGTGCAAGCATCCATCATCTTCCTTTGCAGCCGCGACCAACATTGGTGGAGATCAAAACACACAAGTTCTATATAATAAATTTATGTGTTGGTTTCAAATCGAATTGTATGATTTTCAATTGTGATATAATAAAGCTATTCAGCAGTGTGGTGAGAATTCGGTGTTACAAGAATAGATTTATTGTTTTCAATTTGTAATATTATTGTTCTTACCTGGCGAATTATTTTAAAAATTCATATCATATTATAAATCTAAAACAAATTAAAATTTTGCAAGCAAATTCAGAGATAGAGCCAGGCAAACTCCTTACAGTATTTCACCAACTCAAATCGCTGAGAGCCTGTAGAATTTTCAATTCCCAAGCCAAATATGAAACCCTTGGAAGTTCTCCAGAGACTTCACCAATTCACAAGCAAAAGCAACAATTCACAATTCACTATGATGCTTTCATTCTTCTCAAATCCCTTTTTATAATTCCTCATAAGGGTTCGACCCAAGTAGCTTTTTCAAGAAGATACATTAATGAATTAATATATTTGCTTTTTAGATGCAAGTTTGACTTATTAGTTCATCAATAAATGCCTTGGTCTTAGGCGCCAAGTCAAATAGTATTAATGATGCACTTTATTAATGACTTTGGCCCCACTTACACTTATGGCTTTATAATAGCTCATTTATAATTAATTATTAATAAAGTATATTTTATTAATGAACAGATACTTTATTAATAATTAACGCCTTAATCTTGAGCCAATAGATTTTTTCCAAATCAGACAACTAAAGAACTCTGCTAAGACCAAGGCCAAGGTGCACTGCCAAAAATAACATGGCATAATTGACTTACCATAAATAGTAAGTCTCAGAATGAAGGCTATGTCAATGTCACCACAACTCCATACTGCTGCCAAACTGTTCAGGTGCCTTGCTAAAGATAGTAACCCTGACTTTTCCCAAAATAGACACTTACTATAAATAGTAAGTGTGCCAATCTGACTCAAACGAAGAGCAATCCTGAACATCCCTGACATCTGGAGTGGGAATTGGCCTTTGGCTTTGCCAACTGAGACCCTCTATCCATCTGACAGCCTACGAGGGCCATTGATAGGCTAACACCAACCATGGTGAGCTAAAAAGGGGACGTTACAGTCCGCCCTTCTTGAAAGTACTTGTCCGCAATCAATCTCAGAAACAAGTAACATACCAGTCCACCTGGATCCCTAAGGTAGAATCGTGTAATGTCCCTGTGATCACCAACTAGCTCCTGTAACATCATCACTAGTACAACTGACAAAATCTACCAAACTAAATCGAATCCAACTGTAAATGTCGCAGGAGTGAATATCTCATAGGGAAGCAACTCGGAAAGCTGACAAAGCTTGCTTCCTAATCTCGACACCATGTAAACACCCACAAACTCCTCTATGAGCTATGTCTCAAATCTCGATGCACTGGAAGTGTCCCAAACTTTGAACATAAGCCTGCCAAGAAGTACATCTTCAGACCTCTTCTGCTCGACTTTGAACACAACTTCGCCGTGCCTGAAGTGGTGAAGCCAATCAATGAGACCCGCTTGAACTGCAGTGCTAACCCTGTCATCACTTGGGTCCCAAAGCACACTAAACTCACATCCATCTGTACTGTGGAGATAAGAATACTCAAAGGCATCTGTAACACAACCACTATCTCCATCCTCGGCTAGGATCCCATGGATGTGCTGACTCTGCAAAGTAATCCAACTTGCAGCCACTTATCCCATCTACTAAAGATGGCATATACCCAAACCACAAAGGATGGTACAACCTCAAAAGCAATCCACACTGAGGCATCATCAAATCCTCTGTGTGTGGATTAGTAAAGTAGTGATGAGTAGTCCTCCCTATGCCGTCGTGATAAAAAGCTCCCACCTCGGTCAAGCGCTGACTGTCATAGTTTTGAATAAAACCTTTGTCATCTGACTCATCACCAACAACCCTTGCAGTGGACGTAGCCATAGGAGAACCTGGTGCAACATGTGGTTCTTCGTTGCTCTCAATAGATGCACTCATCCTAACTGTATCAATTGCACTTGTAATAGCAATGGATGTAGCCACATCCTCAACCTGCTCACAAACATAATCTGTGGAGATAGGAACATCACTAACTGCTGCTATAGGAAACTGAACTGTGTCTGCAGATGGTGAAAATTGTGCCAAGCTCAACTCTGGTGAGTGATTAACATCAACCTCAAAAAATGGATTGTCATATGACAATGCTATATCCATCGCAAACAGAGGATTGTCCACAGAGTGAACTCTAATGGATGGCTCGACTGGTAAGGTAGAAGCTGTTGATATGACAATATCTTCTCACACTTTTTCCAAGGTAGCTGCACATCCATCCCAAACCCGACCGTCAGACCTATTACCAACCATTGAGTTTTTTGAGTGCCTGAATTTCCTCAAAGATAATCTTCATAACGACGCAAATCATAACCTAACGTTTGCTCAGCTTGAGCAAGGTCCTTAACTAGTTTTTCCAAGCCATGCCACTTTTCCATATCCACACAAAAACAAGAGTGCTGGTCACTCAAATATCAACCGTGTGAGCTCAATAATTTTTTATTTCAAACCCTCGTGGCTACTTAAAAAAAATCCAACACTACAGGATGACAGGAAACCGCTCTGATACCACTGTCATAATCTCGATGGTTCTACCACTAATTCATTGTCTTGAAAGATATTATTTTTGGAAGTTTTATAGATTTTTTTGAGTTTTTCCAGAGTTTGTTTTTTTTGGATTTTTTGGCAATATTGAAATTACAAATAACAATGCATGTAATATCATCTAGCTAACCAAACTATGCACCAAACCATCTTTATTGCTAAACTCCAATTGAAATAATTACAATGATGATATCATGCAATTTTGAATTAATCAAATGCAATGGAAGGAACTTGGAAATGTGATCGCTGGTGATTATGTTCATCAATTATGAAACACAACAGTTTGAAAATCTATAATCCTTAACATCAATCTTTAAATTGCAGATTAAAAACCTTAATCTGCCCAAAACGTGCCCTTTTGGACACTAACGCCACTTTCTTCAGCCCTAACATGGCTTCTAATGTTGTGCTGCTGCCTCAAGACTCCCAATGCAGGTCTCTAAGGAGCTGCGATTTGCTATTAAACCAATCTCACTGCCCTTATTTCTTTATTCTAAATGATTGCAATCAATTAATCTGCAAATACATTCAACTGTCAATTCAATCTTGATCTCTAAATGAGACCAATGCCTGTGCACAATCTCAGTGGGTATTTCACCAACTCGAAGTGCTGAGAGTACATAATTCTCAATTCCCAAGCCAAATCTGTAACCCTTGGAAGTTCTCTTGAGACTTCATCAATTCACAAGCAAAAGCAACAATTCACAATTCACAATGATGCTTTCATTCTTCTCAAATCCGTTTTTATAATTCGTCATAAGGGTTCGACCCAAGTAGCCTTTTCAAGAAGATACATTAATGAATTAATATATTTGCTTTTTAGATGCAAGGTTGACTTATTAATTCATTAATAAATGCCTTGGTGTTAGGTGCCAAGTCAAATAGTATTAATGATGCACTTTATTAATGACTTTGGCCCCACTTACACTTATGACTTTATAATAGCTCATTTATAATTAATTATTAATACAATATACTTTATTAATAATTAATGCCTTAATCTTGAGCCAATATATTTATTCCAAATCAGACAATTGAAGAACTCTGCTAACACCAAGGCCAGGTGCACTGCCAAAAATAACATGGCATAGCTGACTTACTATAAATATTAATTCTCAGAATGAAGGCTCTGTCAATGTCACCACAACTCCATACTGCTACCAAACTGTTCAGGTGCCTTGCGAAAGATAGTAACCCTAACTGTTTCCAAAATATATACTTACTATAAATAGTAAGTGTCCCAATCTGACTCAAACAAAGAGCGATCCTGAACATCCTTGACCTCTGGAGTGGGTATTGGCTTCTGGCTTTGCCAACTGAGACCCTCTATCCATCTAACTTAGCCGATGAGGGCCACTGATAGGCTAATCTAAACCACCAGCAATGGTAAGCTACAAAGGGGACATTACACCTGCCATATAATTTTAACAAGTCTTGCAAGGGTAAAAGCAAAATTACAATCATCAAAAGTTCCCTTAGGAACAACTTTATTTAAAATCATGAATCAGTTCCTTAGCTCATTGTAGAGTTTCAGGGTATTAGGAACTCTGAGGTTTGGGTTTTGGGGTCTTAGGCAACCCGCTGTTTACATAAACAGGGTTGGAAAGCTTTGGGGGCCGAGAACTTGCAATTAGTCTTTTGCTAAAGTTTGGAGGTCTAAAACCTTCATATACCCAAGTTACGAGCCTTGAAAGTTCGGGTGTTTTCTTAGTTCTTTGGTATTCTAGGATCTTGAAATAGGCTTTGTTCTCAAAAGTACTTTGGACTTCGGGTTGCGGGGCTATGGGTGAATTCATGCTTTTTTCACTCAAGGGATTGGTTGAACTAGTTCCTTGAAGTCTGAAATCCCAAAATGATTTCGTTAAATAAGGATTGCTTCAGATTTTGGTAGTATGGGTAAACAAAGACTGTTTTTCGTTTAAGGTTAGATAGAAATCCCGAAGTCTGAAATTCTTACGGTGTTAGTCTTTTGCACCGTGATTCCGAATTTTTGGGTTACGATGTACAGTCTGTTGATTGTTGTTTTGGGCAAGGGTTTGAAGGGAACCCCAAAGTCTGAAGTTTTGAAGGACTTCTCTTTGATTGTGTTAACTCTAGATTTCGGGGTTCAGGGGAACAATCTGCTCAAGGTCTAATTGGTAAGGGTTTGACCAGATGCTTGTAGTTTGGGAATTTCTAAAAGGTTTTTTTTTGAAGACTTGTCATAGATCCCGAGAATTTGTGATTTTGAAGGTTTGTTTGCATACTAGAGTGGCTTTAAATCCACAATCTAAAACTTTGAAGTAAAGTCAATAATTAGTCAATTTTAGCTCAGGCAAGATTTAAGCTTGGGATTTTAGGAAACACAGAGTCCACAATCTTGGATTGATGAAATTTGAAGCGTAAACTCTGTTGTCCGTAAACTTGTAATATACGGGAAGTCTTGTTAATTAAGTTGTTAGCCTCGGTCGTTAGTGGCCGACGGGTAAGTAGTTGTGTTGCGACGGTTCAGTTGCACCCCTTCGAGTATTATATGTATTCTCTTGGATGGAAGAGAAAGGGGACAAAAAATAAATATATGAATGTACTGGCAATTGGAATGATTAATGAAAGCTTCTATTCTCTAATATATTCTGTGTTATTTGCTTTTCCTGTATCATGTTTATGCATTATTAAGTTTACCTGTGACGGTAAACAAACTCCATGTTGTACGAACTAGGGCACAAAGTTTAGGTACATGGAAAAACCCTAAGACAAGGCAAGATTTTACAATTTGACGGTGCATTGGGTTTCTAGGGTTGCGTAACTTGCACATCTAGGGTACGGATCAGATTAGAGATCAAAAGATTGTTGAATCTCGTAGGGAGATCAACTTATTTCTATTCTAGGACAGTGGGAAACCCTACCTAGAAAAGCAAGTACAAAAAACCAAACAAAAACAAACTAAAACACAAGGAGGAGAAAGCCTACTTCCGAACACACAAACACAAGGAAAAGGTACACATGAGCGCCCAATCCACAAATAGGAGGGCTACAATCACATGAGATGATCACCCAAGGTCGCAAGGAAGCTCAGTTGCACGGGTTCGCAATAAAAGCTCTTTGAATGCAAGGTGGGCCTAAAATGAACCATAAGTCACCTTTTTGGGTACAATAAATTGCAAATGCACTTTGGATGGTTGTGGGGTCTGATAGTTTGGCGTGCACAAAGGAAACCGAGACTTTGGGGTTTGTGGGTTTCAGAAAGTGTAGGAACTGGACGTTTCTTGATCTCTTGGGATCTTGAAGTTTGAAATCCTGAAGGGAACAAAGGGAAACAAAGGAAAACCCCGAGGCCTGAGATTTTGAAGGGAATTGGGAAAAATCATTAGATACTCGAGAGTTAGGGAGCTTGCGGGAAAACCAAGAGAAAAAAACAAAAGAAAGGGAGGCAAATAGGAGAAGGGAAACAAGAAAGCGGGGACTCAAATTTTGTCAAAAACTTGTGGGGATGAGTATGTAGTGTACAATGCAAATGCAATCTCTCACAAACACAGAAATGGAGGAAACCTAATGGGACAAAAATCCTGCCCAAAAGAGAGAAAAGAAGCAAACAGGAATGGATGATGTATTGAGGGCTCAATGATACCCCCCAAGCAGGACATTTGTTAGGAATGTACAATCAATGATCTTCCCATAGGAAGGAAAAAGAGAGATAGGATATTGCCCAAAGCTCCAATGTCAATGAAGTATGCTTGAAAATAAAGATAATCCAATGCTTGCAAGCAACACATCCTCCCTTAGGAAGAAACAAATCCATAGGATGGTGAAGAAGCCTCTCCATGTTGAAGTGAAAGGAGGAAGTCTCCAAATTTGTGTCTTTGAAACTGAGTAGGAGTCTCCAAGGTTGAATAAGGCACAACATAATCATGGTCAAACTCAACCAAGAAGCATGACAAATCAAGAGGAGGAAACTAATGCATGTCAATCTCCGATGGCAATGAATATGGGTTAATATTTGTGCTAAAACTATCATCAAAGAGGAGAGAACACCCTTCAAGCGCGTATCCCAAATCTGCAATATGAGACTCAATAAACAAGTTGGAAACACCTATTAAATGCTCATCCGACAAAGCAAGATCTGAAACACTATTGTCATCCTGCTAAGAGAAGCACTTAAATTTGAAGAAGTAGGAGGTGGAGTAGGAAGCTCAACACTAGTCTATAGAATGCCAATATTAAAGCTACCAAACTTCTCACAAACATGATTCACCCTTGATGAAAGGGTGTGAACATCAGTCAAAAGAACATTATCAACAAGAGCATGTTTACCCTGGTGGGGTAATCGAGACTAATTGCATACAGGAAGTAAAGTGCTTAATCAGAAAGAGTGTAACAACATTATATATTCATATGATTATTGTCATTCAGTACAAGAGTATTTCTCCGTCCATACAACATGCCTACTGAAGAGAGAGAAAGGCATACATATAGTGTTCGAAGGGATGCGAGGTGAACCGTCGCACCCGTGTAACTCCTTCAGACGGACCAACCAACTAACTACCCGTTTACCCTACAGCATCATCCCCCCAAAAAGAAAGTCGTCTTCGAACGACACAACAAAATGTCCGGGATCTGCAACAGAATAGACAACGAAAAACATCATGAAGAAGTAGGAGGCGGAAGGAACGTCCCTGATGAAGAAGGGCCCGCTGTAGTTGGTGTGCGTGCCCGAAGCTCAAGAAGCTGCTTAGTCCTGTGTTTGAGATTATGCTCTGCCAGCAACTGGCGTTCCCTCCTAGTCTTCACCATGAAAGCCGCCTCCAAGAGCTGCTTATCCTTCAGGTTTACTGTCTCCCGTGCAACCCCCAGTTGCTGCTGAAGTTGAGTCAACTCATCCCGCAATTGACTCTCTAAGTGTACTAGCTCCTCTTGCCGAACCTCCAAGGCTACCCGTGACTCCTGCTCCCGAACCAACTCAGCCTCAACAGTTTGGAGGCGAGTGGTGAGCTCCTCTTGGGCTGCAACGACCACTCCCCTCTGTGCCTCCGCTACACCGCCGGTATGCTGAGCCCTCCACATTTCCAAATACACAGCTTGAAATCCTTGCTCCAACTCCTGAAGCAGAGAATATAACCGATGTCCCCCGGGTAGGCGCAGAGCCTGCCATGCCTCCAACATTGCCAGAGTCTCTATAGTCGGCCACCCCTCAGAAACGAAACACCTCGCGAACTCCCCCTCATGACAGTCTGAGACCATTATATTTGGGACTCGACATTTGGAATAGAAAAGGTGGCGGACGTGAGGACCCGTGCTGCGTTAGACCAACATGGTAATGGAGTGTAGACACACAGCCCGTGAATGTAATTTGACCATTGGTGAGCTCGTTATGAGTAGGGAGCATAATATTAAGTTGATGCTATTATCTACTAAATATCGAAAGAATGAGTCTTGAATGTGATGTTTAGGAAGAAGTTGTCACATGCAGTTTCCAAAGAATGAAACCAAACTCGCATGACAATGGAGTTACAATCTCTGTTCGTGGGTCTGTGAATGACCCGTCAAGCATGTAGTGTATCGAAGTAAACAGTGAATGCTCATCGCTTAGTGGTGAGTTGATTCAGGGAGGAGATAATATTAAAGTTGACATTTTTAGTCGATGTCATTATTATTATTGGAGTATGAAGAGTTTGTGGGCCTCCAAGTCGATGGTCATAAAGAATAACAAAGAAGTGTGCAGATTTGAAAGAATCTTCAGATGAAATAGGTAGTTTGTTATTGAGAATAGCAGATAGTGAGATTGTCTTGATGTTCTCCGCATTAAGTGGTTTTAGAGCCCGTGAAAGATCTGGGTGGGGTATAGCATTATTTGGAATTGTGGTTGCAAGTTGATCCATCAAAGATGCAGTAAGGACGAAGTTGTTCTTTCATGTGTGAAGATCTTAGCAGGGGTCTTGGTATTGTCTCCATCAAGATGAAGTTGGGTAGAAGGTGCAAAGAGAGCAACCACTAAGAGAAGGGTGGTAAGCATCTTCCATAATCTTGTATGGGTAAGATGGCAGTATGGTGGTGGTGTGAAGCAACAGCATGAAGAGTGGTGGACAGAAGCCAGTATGCACTCCATTGATAGGAGTCACGGTTGAAGGAAATAGCAAAAGCTGCGGAGGCATCATCATAGAGGATAGTTGACAGAGAGGCACAGACATTTTTTCCGATTTCAGCGAGGACATTTCCAAAGGGACTTGCAAATTTTTCAAATGCGAGTATGGTGGAGAGGCACCTCGACATCTGACCAAGTGTCATTATATTAACATATTTAGGCTATTTAACATTTCATTGTAGTTGTTTTTATAACATTATAGTGCATCCAAAATGGGATCATGAAAGCGGTTATGAGGAAACGTGAGGTTTTTATAACTATCCAAGAATCTTGATAAAGATATTTATCTCTATAAAGAGAGGACAATGTAACCGAATTGAAGAGAGAGAGAGAGAAAGGCATGCATATAGTGTCCGAAGGGATGCGAGGCGAACCGTCGCACCTGTGTAACTCCTTCGGACGTGTTGTCCTCAATTTTGGATTCCCCAAAATTGGGGCAACCCTACGCAATTCTCAAATGGTTGCTAGGAGTTTTTCTCTAAGGGTGTCGAGGTTTTGCAAGAAGTTATATTTGGCGGGATCAGTCATCCCTTGGTCCTTTCCCGTTTTACTTCTTATAAAGCGTCCAGTCTTTTGTTTTTCTTTTTCGTTTTGTTTGGCTTTTCGTTTTTGTTTCTAGTTTAGTTGGCGTCTTTGTGTTTTAGTTGCTCTGCAAGCAGTTTTCCATGTCCTTCCAAGGTCAGTAGAGAAATGGTCTTTTTCTGGTCGAACGCATAAAGTTTAAGCTTATTTTGTATGAGTGATAGATTTTAAATTCTATCTTAAAATTTTGCGCCACTCTGCGAAGTTTGCTTAGAAATTTTAATGATAGCGTGATCTTGAATTGAATCCGCATATCAAATCGTTAAAATTTTAAGACAAACATTTTAAGTTCTTTAGCGTTTAAAATAGATTCTAAAAAAAACGAATATTGCATATGCATATATTGTTAAAAGAAATTTATTTTAAAACGACGAAGATAAAAGATGAGATTTATAAAAAGAATCATCGAATTTGTAAATCTTATAATTCATTGTGAATTATTATTTAATTAAAAACGATTTATTATTATTATTTTAAAATAGTAATAATAATAATATCAAATATTAAAATAATAGCTAATTATAATATGTATTATAATTAGTTTTATTATAATATTGTTTTTAAATAATAAAGCCCGCGATATTAGTAAGAGGCGTGGATAAATATTAATCGCTGGGCTTGCACATAAATCAATGCATATGCTATCCTATTCATAAAACCCGCGGGTTATGTTTAGCATGTGTGTTGAAATACTTTTTGATAAGCATATGTTATATCATTAACGAATCCCACGATGCTATTTCGAGGAGGTGCAAATAACTTTAGTTATCGGGCTTACATCTTTAACTCAAAGCATATGTTAAGAGTTTGAATGAAGCCCGCGATTATGTTTTAATAAACATATGCAATGAATTAAAATAACATGGCGTCAGTTCTCATCATATCACTTGGCGTTATAATTTTCAATGATATTGCATATCGTTTGGAATGCTATCCGCCATGCAAGCCCGCGGTGCTTTCTAACACATATGCCATTGCATATTTTATTCATTGAATAAAGCCCGCATTTTTCCTTTAAACACTAGCGGCTTATTAAAGCATGGCATTAATTAAAGAATATAGCCGATGCGTTGATTTGTATTGTTAAAGCATATCATTTGGCTCTTATGCGATTCGTGTTTTCTTGATTATAGCCCGTGTAGATAAAATTGCATATGTATTAGCATATGCGTTGAAACACATATGCTAATACATATGTTATTTCATCTTAAATCGGTGGATAACTTAAGATTCAGGTGTTGCATATGCATTATTCTTTGCAAATCCCGTCATAAGGTGTGGGTATCTCTTCACAGCATTGGCGTCTTTTCTGATGGAGAAGCATAAACATTTTTACTAAAACATAAATACTTCTCCACAGCATGCTACGGTTTCTTCCTAAAAAGAGTTGGAGTTTGTAAAACTTTGAATTTGCAGCTTTTAAAGGCTTTTTATGGGGAGGATTGCCTGTGGTGTCTTAGTTAAAGCTTTGGACTTCTTCTTCTCCAAGAAAATAGCCATTAAAGCTGCAATTGAATGAACAGATTTACCTCTTCAACAACAATTTCGAATTTCCATCTTTAGTGAGGTCTTGTTTCTTTCCAAGAAGTGGAAGGCATGCCATGATCATAGGCCATGTTTTTGAAGAGTTCTTCTTGTTTTCTTGCTGTTTGCATGCAAATTTTGATGCATGATGAACATTTGTCCTTCCCCAAGCCAAGACCAATTATATTAGCTTTGATTTTGACAAGAATTTGTCAATTCTGGAGCTTATATAACTCTGTAAACTTCCCTTAAAACTGCAAATTTGAAATTCATTTTATTTCCAGCATTTGCTTTGAAGGAGAAGTTTGGTTTTTCCCTTGCATCCAAGGAAGGTAAAATGATTAGTTTTCTCTTTCTTGTTTGCATTTTTGTTTTGAGTTTGTATATGTTGTACTCTTTTCTTCTTCTCTCTTCTTTCTCTAAAGTTGCATATGAGGATGTCATTTATCCTCAT